>JARHVA010001868.1:2940000-3015793 GCA_037957365.1 Torreya grandis
CACTAATATCCAGTAGCCTTATTTTTAAAAAAATCTAGATTGGCCAAAATAGTACAACATGTACAGTCTAGGTTTGCATAAGTTCAGTCACTAATTTACTAGTTTTGGCTCAATTTATCTCAGGTTCATACTAGTTTTCTTATATTGGGGGCATCATGCACGACATGGTCATTTCTATTTTTAGTTTAGATACTTAGATACATATTATTATAACTTAGTCTAGAATCCATATGCTCAGATCTCAGATTTGGGGGCATGTGCATGACATATTGCTCTCATATACTCAGTTACACATCAATTGATCAAATGGAATGATAAATTTCATGTAGTTCTCTATGTTATATACATCATACACCATGTTCTAGGTTAAAAACTAGATTCATGACTTACTCCATCTACAATGGTTGACATTTTCAAGTGGCCTAGCATTGCTTAATATACCTGAGTGGCTACAGAGCTGATATCTCTAGTTAGACATTTTAAATTACATCATGCAGTTTGAGCTTCTAATGTATGTACTACACTTGGGTAGGCAATGATGGATTCATGGTCTAATTGAGTTCTTAAGCCACCTACATGAGAGGGTTGCACTTACTATTAGTCCAATCTAAGTTATTCACAGGTCATAATTCACCAAGTAGGGGAGGGCAATGATGGATTCAAAACCAACTTGATTTATTGAGCCACCCACATGTGAGGATTGAGCAAATATCAACTTAGTCCAACCTATTCACCGATTGATCACTATATACATGAACAGACACAAGTTGTCTCCAAGTTTACACATTTGTTTGCATACCCAGTGAGGTGTATTTGTTCCTTTCCTCTCTCTTAGCCCTTTATTTAGTTTTATATCTTTAATTAGTTTTATCTCTTTACTCAATTTTGTCTTTGCTTTAGATATCTATCAAGTATGGATTAATTTATGCATGTTTCATTTACATGACAAGCAATGGAGTATGCTTCACATACTCAGATACAAATTCACATGTTTCACCTCGCAGGTAAGTCCAAATATGCTTATTTCTCCTTTATCCTAGTCATTTCTTTTTTTGCATTTCTAGAATAAATAGGGAGGGGTCAAGGGTAAATGTAATAACCTAAAAATGACACTTGAGACCACATATCCCTATCTTAACCCTAGACCTATCTTAGGGTCTATTTTCACACTTATCTAGCTTTCACGTGGGCCAAAGTCATCCCTAGACATCCTAAAAGCAATCCTAAACCCTCATTTTGACATCTTGGGCCTTTATGCCTTAGGTTCTACCACCTGGACACTAACACCATAATAGGGACAATAGAACCACATGGTGCTAATGTCATAATTTTGGCTCTATTATTTTTTCCCTCCTTTTTCTACTAACAAATATGATTTCAAATCTTAGACCACCTAGGTTCAGCCTATATATCTTTTCAAATCTTAGACCACATATATTATTTTGGTTCTTATGCAGGTGTTAAAAGACATCTAGGTTGAACCTAGGTGGTCTAAGATTTGAAAAGATATTTGTTAGTAGAAAAAGGAGGGAAAAAATAATAGTGCCAAAATTATGACATTAGCACCATGTGGTGCTATTGTCCCTATTATGGTGTTAGTGTATAGGTGGCATATATATATATATATATATATATATTAGCCCTATAACTATTAGATGGAAATCAGATGCAAATTACACATAAACTTAGAACAAGTTGTGCATAATCAAGGTTATCAAACCCTATTCTGTCCTACTACTGCATACAACCATTTACATCATTGTTAAGCTTAGACTATTCATATTTTATAATCTCAAGCACATTCAAAGCACTCAAGTGAACAATTATACTAGCTTCGCTTGTACGTTCAAAATCACTTAAATGGGGAGAACTACATTAGACTTGATCCCTCTTCATTGTATTGATAAGTAGGTAACTTGCATCATAATAGGGTGTTGACGATGTCCAGCCTATCCCACTAAAAATACACTTTAAATACTTGTATCAAAAAAATAACCTAAAAAAATGGAGAATTAGGGTTTTGATCATAAAATCAGTCATAAGAGGTCACCTACTAAGATTCATAACTCGTATGTGTAGAAACAAGCTTGATAGAACTAGACATAGGTGCACCCAGAAGTTCAGAACAATACTGCATAGAGGACACTACCACTAAAATAAGGACACTAGTGCCACATGGTGATACTATCCAATTAGGGTGATACTATTTAGTAATAATTTTGACACTTGAATCCTATTTATGACACTTAGACAATATCTACCTCAGTTTTTAGCCTCTAGATCACCCATCTTAGTTGTTTTCTAGCTTTATTCTCATTTACATTATTTACTAATTTTTTTATAAAGGTTAGATTAAGTCAATTATGCTATAGATCAATGGTTGTGTTTATTATATATTTCTACCCTGATTTATTATACTCAAGTATTTAACAATGTTGGATTTACATTCATTTAAGTCGTAAAAGGTTAAAATAACTAGCTACCCAAACCACCTAATATAGGGCCCCAAACCTTGTTTTTTTAACACTCTAGATCAAACAATAGTTATTTACAAGAGGATAGGATCCAAAACATAAGAATTTAGGATAAGGATGCTACACTCTTACCCCATAGTGTATCTAAGGGTATGTGTGGTTAATATTTAGCCTAAATCACCTTTTATCTTATTTTGTCACATTTCTCTATGTTCTCGTTTATTATAAGGTTGGCCTATGGAGTAACCACAACCTAAGTAAGGTATACATAGGAGGTAGTGGTTAATTTTTAAACATTATATTAGAAATTTTACTCTTATTGCATGGTTGTGAAGGTTTCCCTCTTGAAGTGGCTCAATCTTATTTATCAAGTATTATGCCATGTTATCAATTATTAGTGTGGATTCTCTTATTTTGTTCTCATTATTATGTTATATTGTTGTTAATTTACTTAAGATATTTACATTACATTGTGAACTGACTTGATCTATCTAAGTAATATCATTACAAAGGAAGTGGGATAACAAAATAAAGTGAACAAATACAACAAGTTATAATTTAATAACACTCACCTGCCAGTTGCATGTGTACAATTTTGGTACAATGTCAAGAGCATTTGGATGGGCATTAGGCTTATATTTTCAAGTGATATTTTAAGTGGTATTGATTGCACATTTCTAGGTCAAGATTGTGGAGATAGATTTACAACATATTATAAATAAGATAAAATCCTTATATTTACCCATTTATTTACATATTTGAATGTCTCAATTGATTGAGCATCATTTATTTTATTTTTATTATATAATGAATGTTTAGCTAGAGGGAGTTTGTTTACAATACTATATTTTGGTGAACCCAAGTGTATTATGCCCTTTTAAGGTTTCATATTATGCTAATATCTATTATTTTGAATGCATGTTAAGGTTAATTGTTGTGCATGCTCCTAGATTTTATTTTCTAGCTTGGTTTTATGGATAATTTTCTTAATCTTGAACCCCAAGTCATTTTCAATTTACAAATATTATTAAAACCTTAGTGTGTTTTGATTCATGTGGTGTGTATGTTATTGTGTATGATTCTAATTTATTCCATCAAAATTCAATAGATCTGATATTTTGCTTGAAAGCATCATTGGGATTTGTAAAAAAGGAATTCATATTGTTGAAACCCTCTTATTAGATGTAAACTAGGCCTAAAATATAAAATGGAATCCAAAATTTTATCTAATACTTCTAAAATTAAATTTTACTTGCAAAATGATGTAAATGTGAATATTGTATCTTTGAAAAATAATGTGTTGTTGAATGATGATATTCATTCTATTAGTAACATGCCATTTGATGTGGATAATAGATATTTGAGTGCTAGAGCCAATGGTAATGTTGAGAGTCATCAATCATCCACATCCTAAAATATGCCCCAAATAAACCTCTAGTTCTTAGTTTAAGAAGTTTCTAATAGAAACCCCTCTAGATATTGCAAGTATAATGAATATCTTAAAATAAGTTGCATGTGAATATTTATCCATTTCCCATTCATCTCAAACTCCTCAAAATTATATAATTTTTTAATATAATCTATTTTTTCAACATCCTCCAATATTTTTTAAACATCCTCCAATTTCTTTAATTTCTCAAAACCCTCCAATTTTTTAACATCCTCTAATTTATTAAAATTCTCTAATCCTCAATATCTTCTATTTTTTCAACATCCTTCAATTTTTATAATTTCTTAAAATCCTCCCATTTACCAAAATTAGTGCATCTCTCTTAGCCAATAACACACCATTCATTCCCAACACCAATTGTAATTGTATTTTGTTCCATTAAGTACCATAACCTATGCTAATTCTCCCCCTATTGTTTTTACTCCATATTCATCCCCATCTTAAAATCCCAAATGGTTAACATGATGCACACTCTTCAAAATAAGTGAAATTAAATCAAAGACCTCACTTAAGTAATGCAAAAATCAAATAACAAGGTTACTTCTCACATGGATATTCTTGTCAACCCTTTAACTTGTGAAAATCATTCTCATCCTTTTGAAATAGGTTTGTTGCTAAAAAAATTAACAGAAAATAATATATTTTGTATTGTATTAGATTTTTGTATGCCTCGTACTTATATTTTTCTCATGATGACAAATTATTGACTAAGATATTTCCTAGAAAACTAAAGGAGTGAGTTTTTAATTAGTTTTGTGTTCTTCCATATGGATTTGTGCATCGTTTTACAACTTTAATGGATGATTTATTAGATCACTTTTAATTCAACATTAGCATGAAGGTTAATTTTTCTAAATTATCTCAAGTGAAGTAACAAAAATTGAACATATTGGTTATTATATGATTATATTTAAAATAATAGTTCTTAAAATGAATTATGAAATACAAGATAGTGAACTCCAATTTATCTTTATTGATGTAACATCCTCACTGAAATTTACTAGAATATATATATATATATATATATATATATACATATATATATATATGTATATGTATATATATATATATATATATATATATATATATATATATATATATATATATATATATATATATATATATATATATATATGTATATGTATATATACACACACACACACACACACACACACATATATATATATTCCACTATGATACTTTAATTAGTGATCTAAGCATACTAACTAATTATGTTAAACATAAAATAAACATGTAACATTTAACAATTACTCATCACTAGCATCACATGTAACAAAACATAACTCCATAAGTAATCACATAAAATCCAGCCATGGCTGGTACAATAATATGGCCACTGATGTCAATGTACAATAAGTAATCATTTACATTTTCAATTGGAATTATGTTTCAACATAATTATAATAATAGATACAATGCTCCATGGAGCATGAGTCACTCAAACTCCAGTATCTTTGATAATCTCAAGTGTAGTCTTCAATAAGTATTGCAGTGGGGAGGAAGAGCATTATCTACGTACTTTTCTACATCAATCATAGATCATATATCCTCCACACAATCCTCTAAACATGGAATGACCCTCCCTTTATAGATAGTTAGATAATGATGGTATGAAAATCTAGAGAGACATGCTAATACCCATGTGTTGTAAGATTTTTGATACATGATGTGTACCACAAAGAAAATATGTTTTAACATGATATCTCATAAATATGTAAATCATATGTATATGAAATGACAATGTTTATTTAAGAATGTTTTTGGCCAAATTTTTTAGATAGTTATTGATCTCTAAGATCAGTCAAATTCATACACACCACTTGATCGGATTACCTTCATCTAGCATTGGTGATGCTAACTAAGATAATAAAGTCTATCTTAATGCTTAGTTAGTACCAACAATGCAAGATTTGATTAACATTCATATGACCAACATATTCATATAGATTATATCTACTAGTAGGTATAAAACATGCTAAATATAAGAATAATCACAATACACATATTTAATCCATTAAACGTATCAATGAATCTCTACTATACTATTCTAAACAATAATAAATATCATAACAAGTAAGTTTAATTACCAAACGAGTAAAATATATACTTGGACTGCATTATGAAAATCTTTGAGTAAATTCAATTGTTTTATAACTAACAATATCATAGTATATTATTCATATTACTCATTTACAAAAAATAGTCATAAATAATCAAAATATAAATAACTAATAAAAAAACACACATTATTTCATTTATGAACCTCAATATGATTTAAGGAGGCCTTATGCATATAAATATAGTTCCCTATTTGTCAAGATTTCATAACTTAATTTACTAGTCACAATCTATAATTATAGTCACACATCTCATTCTCTAAATATAATCTATTTACTTATATGAGAACCTAAGTTCTCATATAGGTATATTTCATATATTTATGCATTGTGCATAATATATACCCCATAATATAAAATATTAAACACACAATTATTATTCTGACCCACTAATAGTGTTTTTCATTATTATTTTAGAGCTTTATGATTTCAATTAACTAATAACTTTTTATGAGTAAGGTTTCGTGAATAATATAGGGTCTCAACATTTTCATAACCTTTATTTCACTTATTTTAACATAAGAGAAATAATTTAAATTTAGGCTCAAATTCATTACTAAATCATTTCCCCAACTTTTCTCCAATTTAAGTCCTCTGAATCTATATTAAAAGATCAAACTATATCTAATATAAAATCAACAAGCCTTAACATAGTTGTGTATGTTTTCTAATAAAGCAAAATGCTCATAAATAGCTGCTCTAAGATTGGCTCATTCGACTTTATAAATTCATTTTTTAGAAGTCAAATATATATACAAATAATTCTCCCCTGTTTATTTGTCAAATAACACACAGTCCATGTATTCTTTGATCTATCATGTTTATACTCATAATTTACAAGAAAATATGCACAATTCATTTAGGTGAATGTTTATAGTGTTTTCAGACATATGACTAAAGTTCAAACGTATATATAATAACTCTCGATTTTGTGTGTTGATATATCCACACACACACACACACACACACACACCTTATTCAAAACATAGTCATATTCTTTAATACATTTGAATTTATATTCAGAGTTTGGTGTATGATTATATACTCAGTGTGTATGGTATATTATATTTCAATTGATAAGATACAATCGACACACACACACACACACACACACACACACGCACACGCGCACGCACACACACACATTCACTATTTTAAAAAGACTCAATACATACACATTCCATATATGTATGAACTCTAAGCAAACGACTATCAATATACATAAACCTAATGAATCGACACAATATACAATTCCCTTTAACCCATCCAAAGTCTTTTTGACTCAGATTTATCTATTTCAAATACTCATGACCTATATGTTATCTTTATACATAATTGTATTACTCAATAGGTCAATTCCCTCTATATGAGTATTTAAATATATAAATATATTTATTTTGAGCATATTACACATATGTATATATACATATAAAGTTCCAAAAACTTAGTCTATATATGTATATGTCAATATTATCCACCCATGATTCTATCTTGAGCTAGGTCATTATATTGTCAAGCATCTAAACTCAATTTACCTTAATGACTTAACACCTATATCAGTCTAGTTTGAAATCTTAGGGTTTTAAAAGTTACATGTATTAGTTATGTGGATGGTCGATCCATCCATAGGGCTAAGCCTGTTTCTTAATATAAAATTCAATATATTTTTTAAACCCTAGGAATCCAAAGCATACATATAATTCTTTAAGCAAATGAAAATAATTACTTCACCAACCTCTAAATCGCTTCTAATCTGAAACATAATGATTCAATATTCCTTCTCCTCCTTACTCTGCACTTTCCTTCTCCTATTCGTCATGCCACATTCCCCTCTCAACTCACCTCTTATACTTATTTTACTCACCCATCTCTTACCATTCAAAATTTGCATGCCTCTGTCAACTCCCAGCTCGCAGTCCATGCATAATCCTTATTATATTTAAACCTCAACTAATCTCATAGTTAACTTCTATTAACCATATTGAAAATACTTAATTTTTTTGGAATTAGCTACTAGATCTAATGAATCTAATAGAAAGAATAAATAAGAGATAAAACAATAATAGTAATAAATAATAACTGTAAATTTGAGACAATAACATAAATGAATAAACAACTCAAAAATGATGAATTATTTTGATAATTCAATATTAATCTAATATAAAATACATAAATAAACATTATTTAAATAGAGCAAGGTGTGCAAGATAAAAATTAGAGAACTCATACAACATGTGTAGTTCAACTGATATCTGACTACATGAATAGTAGAGTGAAAATCCACACTAACAAGATAGGTGTCCAACTTGTGTAAATGATCAATACAAGTTGACTACTAATTAAACAATCTTATCCTATTTTACTTTGAATAGTGGAGTGAAACTCTACTGTAACAACATAGGTGTCTAAATTGACTACTAGCTAAGCAAACTTATCCTATCAGGTGAAAATTATTAATAAACTAATTACAATAAGTAATTAGTGCACCAATATAAATAATAAATATAATTAAATGCAATAAATCAAATAAATGCATCAACACTCCCCATAAGCGAAGCTTAGGTAGGGCTATGTAGATAAAAGTCCCGACAATGTGTAGCCATATTAGGTTATTTGTACAAATAGATCAGGAAAGGAACTTGGTTTTAATCCAAAAAAATATTCTTGATCAGAACCTATATGGTGTGAAGCCCCTGAGTCAAGTACCCATGACTTGAGAGAAGTTTCCAGTGGAACTAGTGTCATAGCTTTCCCTTTTCTAAATTTGAAGAAGTGGAAGAATCCTTTGATTGATTGATGTTATTCTTTTTGAGAAAACCCTTAAGGTCATCAATCTCTTTCTTTCAACAATCTTGTTCACTATGAAACCCCTTTTTTCAATAAGGGCAATGAGTGCCATTCCTTTTTTGTGAATCCCCTTTCTTATTAGTGGATTTATAATCTCCTTGGGAGGAAGATTGTTGTCTTTTATTCTTATTTTTTTTGTGGCTTATTCTAATTATTCTACTTCTTTTTACTTGAACTTGTATTTAATGCTGATGTTGAATTTTGCTTATGCCGAGGTTGACTTACAACTAGAGCTTGAAATTTAGATGACTTGATTAGACCAATAGCTATTAACTTTTCTTCTTCAACCATTAGAATCTCAGAGAATATCGTAAAGGTGGCATTTGATAAGATGTACCCAATGTGAGCCTACGAGTCTAAAAGCTAGAGACAAAAGATGAATATTCAGGACCTAATTTGTATAAGGCACTGAAAATCAACTGAATATCTTTTTTTTTATCAATTTTACATTTAAAAAGTTGTGCTCTAAGATCTATGAGTTTAGTGATGTAGTCTTGTATTGTAGTATAATTTTTAAGATCCAAACTAATGAGTTTGTTGTCAATTTGGTAACCATGAACCTCATCTATTTTTTCAAACAATGATGCTAATTTATCCCACGTCTCTTTTGAAGTTGTACATTTTTCAAGATAAAAATTTAAATCTAAAGATATGTAAGATCGAAAGCATCCATTTAATTTAGTAGTTTCAAAGAGAGTGTTGTAACTCTTTCACATCAGTAGATAGAGTAGGAAGAGTTGTTATGTAAGGCATATATCCTAGAATCATTTGCATTTCAAGTGTTCTATGTCCATGTGTTATAGTTATATATTTTTAATAGTGGAAACTTAAGATTTTTTATGATGCAATTAGATATAAACCATCAAAAAAAAAAAATCAAATTACTGAACATACCATAAAATCTCCCTGAATTACTTAATTTTATCTCATCTAACAAGTAATTATTGACACTTTATAATTGAGTGCAATTACAAGGTTGGATTATATATTTTTTAGTTTATAAAAAAATCAATTAGGCCTTCTAATCCAAAAGTACAAAAATATGCACTTTATTATAAAAAATTATGTACCAATGTGTTATGCTCAAAAAAATATTAACTTTAAAAAAAATGGACCTCAATATGAGGTCATATGTGAAAGTTATGAGCCTCTAAAGTTAAAAAAGTGAGGATGGATAAGAACTATTATAGAAAAACCTAAATTCTATAAAAATATGAATAAATTTAAAAAAAGCTAAAAGTACAGTAGCAAATAGTATGAAATTTGAAGCTATTTCAAAAAAAAATTGGCTCAAAAATACCTCTTGGTGTTCAAATGATAAGGACATGAAGTTGTCTTTTCAAATCTGCTTGCTAATTTGTGAGACCTGCTTAAAAAAAAATCTTGCATAGTCTGTACGGTCACATCTAGGAGCAAAAAAATTGTCTTTTGGGTGACTGTGTCCAAACTGGATAAATTTTATATAGATCTGTAGGTTTTGATGCCTTCTGAACACAACTATGAGGTCTATTTTGATCAGAAATGCTTTGATTTTTAAGTACCTATCAGATTTAGGTGTGGTGCTTTTGAATCAAATCCTTGTCAAGTTCACCTCATGTACCCAATTCAGACTCAATTCTATTTCAATGAGAAAATTAGAGAATAATACCTTAGTTGCAACGAGAAAAGTCTATAATAATACTCCATTTTATTCATTCTCCCACTTTATGCCTCAATCTTCCTCTATAGTTTTACTCTGATATCATGTTAGAATTAGCTACATGATCTAATGAATCTAATAAAAAATATAAACAAGAGATAAAATAGTAATAGTAATAAATAATAAATGTATATCTAAAACTAACAGAAATTAATAAATAACTCAAATATGATGAATTACTTTGATAATTTAATATTAATTTGATATAGAATACATAAATAACCATTGTTCATATAGAGCAAGGCGTGCCAAATAAAGATAAGAAAACTCACATATGTGTAGTTTAACTGATATATGACTACATGAATAGTGGAGTGCAACTCCACACTAACAAGATAGGTGTCCAACTTATGTAAATGATCAAGACAAGTTGACTACTAGTTAAGCAATCTTATCCTATCTTACGTTGAATAGTGGAGTGAAACTCTGATGTAACTAGATAAGTGTCTAAGTTGACTACTAGCTAAACAAACTTATCCTATTTGGTACAAATTATTAATAAACATAATAAACTAATTACAATAAGTAATTAGTACACCAATATAAATAATAAATACAACTAAATATAATAAAGAAAATAAATGCACCAATAATTTTCTATCTCGAATGTCCCTTAATTCCTTAATTATTATTTTATTAATTTTAAATCCTTGGATGATCAATACAATGTTAAATGTTCGATTGTCCCACTCTAAAAGTTCAATTTAAACATTATTAACAATGATAACTATTACTTCAATATTAATGTAGTTTATTCATGTTAACAATATTAGGTTAGATAATGTATAATAGTTTTAGGTTATCATGCAATCTTTGCAACAATTTTGTAAAGATAAAAATATCACACCTTTTAAATAATATTGTGACTAACAATAAAGATGATTATATTATTTTATCCAAAATGTAAATCTAATAATTATTATCTTAATTATAATAGTATTGTAGTAACATAATTGTTATGTTATTACTATTTTATATAGACTATCTATGTCTTTTGTTATCTTTTTAATTTAAGTTATATATTGATATTCTTGAATATCAATGATAACAAGCTAATGTTTTAAAAAATTGAAACTACATTTTTGTTAGTCTATACATAATAGTAACTACAAATTATCCACATAGACTTTTATTTCCGTATTCATAAACAAACTTGAGTACAGTAACATAATCTAGTCATATTGCAATATTACGTACTATGTTTTAACCCTTCAAGTTGTACTTAAAATAATGAAGTAATTTTTAAAAATTATTTAACATTCATTCACTCAAAACCATAGTAATACAATACAACTTAACAAAACAAATTATATTATTACTAATTTAAGACAATAATAGTTCCAAATTTAATACTGATTGCAATATAAAATATACAACAACAAAGAAAGTAAATACATTAAAAATTAGCCACGACTGGTCCATTAATACATCAACTATTATTCATGCATAATAATAATAATAATACAATTATATTTTTATTAGGCATTCAACCTTTATACAATAAATAGATACCATGCTCTCTAGATCTCGAGTCGAATCAACTGGTTTATCTCTGATAATCTCAAATATAGTATCCAAGTAAGTACTATAGTGGAGAGGAAAAACATCATCTGAATACTTTTTCACACTAACCATTGACCATCAATCTCTTACACAATCTCCTATTAGGTAATGACCCACCCTTCATGGATAGGTAGAAAGTAACGATGCAAGAATCTAGAGAGACATGCTAGTAACTTATGTGCTATAAGATTTCTACTACATAACATGTATCATAAAAAACTACGTTTCTAACATGATATCGCACAACATGCAAATTAAATATATGAAATGACAATGTTTATCTTACATTACTTTTGTCAAAGTTTTCAAATAACATAGATAATCTAGATCAATCAATTTTATAACACATTACTTGATCGTATTATCTACATCTAACATTGATGGTACTACTTAGAGTAGTGAAGTTTGTCTCACTAACTACTTAACATTATCAATGCAGAATTTGTTATATATATAACATAACATAATAAATAACTTGAATATTCTTTTAGATTAACAGAAGTAAGAGCATGCTAAGTATGAAAATAATCTTAACCTTACATTTTGTCCATCAAATACATGAAATGAATTTAAAAATATGCTATTATTATTATTATTATTATTATTATTATTATTATTATTATTATAACAAAACACAATCCATACAAGATCATACCATCCAAATATGCTATACACAAAGACCATACTTAATTAAATGTTATATGTAACATACTGCTTAAATAAACAATCATTCTTGGTCCTAAACATAACCAAGTTTATATTGGTAATCACTAAATATGAAAACAAGTAATCCCAAACAATAATATTCTTTTACGAAGTTAAAAACCACATAAGCATTTAATTTATAATTATGATTAAAATCTTTTCATATACATTCTAATGTAACTAGTCATGTTGCCAAGTTGTATTTATCTCAAATGATCTTAAGGTATTCATACACATACTTCTTGTGATATATATAAGCCTTTAAACATTTTTAAAAATGTAATTCCATACTCAAATGCAATCAATAGTGCCCATTTTATTTAACTGAGTATAGGATTTATAAATTTATCTAATTATATGAAATTATCAAACAATCAATATTCTCTATACACAAGGATCTCATTTCCCATTGCATAAAGACTCAAGCCTACGCTTTATATTTTTCTATAAATTATTTTAGGTTTATGTACTTAGCTGATTTATATTAGATTTTCCAATCCCATGTTATTCTGAACAACTTCTAACATTGATATAATTGTTTATGAACAAGTGAAGATATTTTATCAACTTATAATTTTGAATTGAAATAATAATAATATCAAGTGTATACAACCGATCTAAATTACACAATCAGTTCCTTAAAATATTTTTTTTAACATTGACATTAAATCTCCATTGTTTACATCATCAGTTCATTTTACATTTTATAACTTGGACATTTAATTTTCTTTTGTCGACTCAGTTGTCTACAACTCGTATTAATAATATCCTCTACAAATATCCAATTTTGCACAGACATTAAATCGATATAGTCACCTATTAACATATTGATATTATAATAGATGTATAATGATTTAATTACAAGGGAAGTGTTCATAACAAGCTAAAGGGTCCTTATCCGTATGTTGAAGTTTGTATTATCAACTCCCTTTGTTTATACAACTAATTTCAATAGTTTACACACACACACACACACACACACTTTGTTTATAAACTATTTTGGAATATACATCTACTCTATGTATGTGTGTGTGTCTAAATCTGAAATCATTTTCTTACCCTCAATAATAAAATTGACATTTAAACACAATCATCTCTTAGGTCTAAATAAAACACAATTCAACATGGTTATTAATAACTTGAATGCAAGCCCATGAATAAATCGAAACCCTCAATCCTATGTTATACATTTTTTATTATTTATCACAACATTTTATTTAGGGCTGAGCATACTCCTCTCAGTTTTAGGATAACTCAATGGTTTACAAATAGAGACCATTATTTCATCAACTAAGCCTTGAAACCCTATCCAAGAAAGTACTGCACAAACCATCGAAGATTTATAAAATGAAAAGGGTTTTCAATAACTCATGGCCGTGCATATATCCAAGTAGAGACCTACAGGATTTGGAGTATAATACCACATAAAAACTAATAAAAACCATCACCATTTCCAGTAATTTACACTCAAAAAATAAGTTACAAAAAAATCACTAGTTCAAAATACATTTTCGCAAGATACAAGGTCTCTTTTATTTGGGGTGAATTTATAGTTGAATGTATGGGTCACATGGCCCTCCATTCAGCCCCAAGGGTTTTTACTCTAAACATAAAGAAAACATAAAAAACTATTAATAAATTTCTATTTGGTATTCACATTACAAATAGGGGATTTAAATACAGTACCAACCTGGACAAACTTGATTTTCTTTGAAACTGACTCTTCTTCTTCCTTAGTTCCAACCCACTCTATCCAAATTTGGCTGCTTTAGCTTCCATGTCTTCTAAAAACCTCCTTGACTTCTTTCTTAAAACCTTTTTTGTCCTACGCTATTGTCCCCCATGTTCCTTGCATGCCATCAATGGTGGAAATTACTATTAATACGAGTATGCATGTTGAGTTTGAAATAACCAAACTTTATAGTCAAATGCAATAATCATGCAATATTTTATTGCAACTCAAAAAGCTTGAGATAATCAAAGACTACTTGAGTCCAAAACCAATCCAATTTATTCAATGGTTGACTTCATGCATAACACTTGACAATCACATTAACTATTAACAAAGCTAATAATAACTAATACTAGGTAAGCCATCTAGAAGTATGTTTATTATCTATACATTGTAGCTTTTTATTAAGATAGTCCACATAGGTTAGCATGGATACTATATTAAATGCTAATATAACAATAATTTTTGAACTGATATTTCAAATATTTTAATGTTATATCCACTAATTTATTTGTCAAGTCTATTAAGGATATTAGTTTATTATCTTTGACTATCTTTAAAAGATGCACTAAATAACATGATATACTAGTTTACTAAGAATAACATCTCACAAACATAATAATGACAACAATCATATTTGAATCTATCTAAAACTATAAAATAATGAAATCACTCTTTTTAATGCATAAATTTAAATATGATCACTGCAAAAATATGCTAGCAATCAAAACCATATTAATTAACTAATTAAAAGAGTCAACAAGTTACTATATCGTGGTGTGTGAGTTTGGGTCAATCACAGTTCCTCTGACATCTCTTAATCATCCCATCTACTCCATTCTCTTTGATGATACTCTTTTTTATCATGCTCTGATAGTAGGATAAATCATGTATCCACCTTACAACAAGTAGGTAGTTAGTATGAATTATCATAAATATCAACTAATGATGTAAAACTAACAATATATATCTATAATGTATAGAATAATAAAATACAACTGTCACATCATGTAAGTTAAACTATATATATATATATATATATATATATATATATATATATATATATATATATATATATATATATATATATATATATATATATATATATAAAGCTCAAATCAAAATAATAATAATCAGTTGTTAACCATACTAATCCATGAATTTTAAGGTTATAAAACATAAGGTGAAATCAGAATGTAACATACTAAGTCTACATAAAATATCTACAATGTAATAATATACATGATTTATTCTAGATATAAATGTTAAACTGAACTAACATTTAAAATTCAATATCTAAATGCAAATATCTTCAAAAACATACTAACTCTAATAATCTACACAATGTATATAACATATATTATTTAATGTGGTGTGTGCATAGGTTTTATCAGTTCATTAATCATCATCAACATCTCCATCTACGTCACCCTATCTGATGATGCTCTCTCTCTATCATGTTTTGAGGGATGAACTCCTATGCATTCAAATCATGATAAGAAGTTAATTAATCCAATATATATATATATATATATATATATATATATATATATATATATATATATATATATATATAATGTTGTAACAACAAATTTAACATAATCATTATACAAAGTTTTTATAATATAATCAAATCATAGCAATTAAATTATGAAATCAAAGTAACATACAACTTTCTCATAACAACATATAACTTATAGTTTAGTTAAAAAATAACTAACTAATTTAACGACTATAATAATCCATAGATAATTAGGAAAATCAACTTAGTGAGAAATAAGGATGTGACATTCTTTTCTTCTAAAGTTGTCATCATCTTGATGATACTTATTCAAATAATAGTTCTGAATAACAAATAATATTTAACAGAAAAATAACATAGTATAAAATATCAAATCAAACAAATAAATATGAAAGTAGATTGTAGAACTCATCATAGTCCTCTCAAATATCACTATCCTTAGAGTATTGGTCCTATAAGACCTTGCACTATGACATTTCTGTATTATGAAATGAAATTTGTGAGTGTCCATTACTTTGATTGGTTTTATCATGACTACATTGGGATACATAACTTGCAAAGCATTTCATTTCAACACATGTGAAGGATCAACTATATACTTTATAAGATAAGATACATAGATGACATTATGCAATAGAGCTAGGGTTGGTGGTAATGTAAACTTATACAATATAGATTGACCACTTCTAAAACTTCGAAGGGTCTCACATATCTTGGTGAAAGTTTTATTGACTTCTCAAATTCAATCGAGTTCTTTTACGACTTAACCCGTTAGAATATTTTATCATTTATAGAGAATTGCTTAACTATTCTCTTCAGATCAACATAGCTCTTCTGCATATCGTTGGCCTCGACCAATATCTGTTTTATTGTTCTAACTTGATCTTTAATTTTTGAAAGCATTTCAGGTCCAAAGACTACTCTATCTTCTAACATATCCCAATTGATTTGTGTTATGTACCTTCTTCCATACAATGCTTCAAATGATGTCATTTTGAACGCAGATTGCTATGAGTTATTATATGCAAACTCAACCAATGGAAGGTATTCTTCCCACTTGTATTTCTAATCCATGCAATACATACAAATAATATCCTTTAACACCTAATTAACTCAATCAGTTTGATTGTCAGTCTGTGGCTGATATGTAGTATTGAAGTTTAGTTGCCTACTCAAAACTGGAATCAAGGTTAACCAAAACCTATAAGTTATTCTAGGATCTCGGTCCAAAATGATTTTCTCTGTAAATCCATGCAATCGATACACTTCCTTTATGAATCTCTTCGCAAGAGTAAGTGAATCATCTGCCATTTTATTATTTTCTTACAATTACAGTTTTAAAACTTCGTTCATAAAAAAATTAATTATTTGTCAAAAACATTCTATCAGTTATTAAAAAAAAATGTGTTGAAAAGATTATATTTCGATTGATGAGGATGATAATTTACAATGTCATATACTTAAATATAAATCTTTGAAAGCACTGATGTAGAGAAAGTTAGAATCAATCTCTATAAGACTTTCACAGAATGGAGCCATCTAATTATAATAACTTAATTAAAAGTGATCCTTATTTAAATATATACTTACTCAAATTATTATTATCAACTACTTAAAAACAAAAACACTAATATCTATATAATTTGGAGTTTTCTAATTATAACAACTTAATTGAAAGAAATCCTCATTCAAATATATACTTAAATTATTATTATCAATTAGTTAAAAACATAAATATAATATCTATATAATTTAGATGACCCAAACCAAAAATTCCCCTCATATATACCCTTTCTAATTTATTTTTTGAAGATCAACATTTTAATTAAAACCACACAATATATTTAGTAAAATTAAACCACGTCATAGCTAAATACAGGTATTGTGCTATGTGGAAGATCAAACATGGAAAGAATTAATATTCTATACATGTTGCAACTTCCAATAAACTTCCATTACTTCGATAAGCAACAAATTGCATTGGCAGATCGACTTGTGTGTAATCTTCATACAAATAATCTACGTATAGATAGGCAGGCCATAGTTCCAGGTCACTTGTTGAATAGAATACCTAAAATCTGTTCAAGTAATGGAGTACAGCTATATGCAAGGTGATGGAGGATTTAATATCTTAAAAATATGGGCTTTTATCGTTTAAATCTCAAGTCTTATTTGTAAAGATGTGATTAGTTATTTTTAGTTTTATAGAATAAATGTTGAACAAGTATTGGATACTATATGTTCAGTTTTTAGTGTATTTTAATATTTATATATACCAATATATTTTATCGATAGAATACATGTTAACAAAAATTCTATTTAACAATTAAAACATGCACAGCCATTGAGACCTTTTTCTTATCCCCTTTCTAATTTATTTTTTGAAGATCATAATTTTAATTAAAACCACACAAAATATATTCAATAAAATTAATCCACCACATAAATAAATCGAGGTATCGGGCCATGTGGAAGATCAAAAATGGAAAAAATAATATTCAATACATGTTACAACGTGCTGTGCAACTTCCAATAAACTTCCACTACTACTGATAATCAGCAAATTGCATTGGCAGATCGACTTGTGTATAATCTTCTTACAAATAATCTACGTATAGATAGGCAGGCCATACTTCCAGGTCACTTCCTGAATAGAATATCTAATATCTGTTCAAGTAATGGAGTACAGCCATATACAAGTTGATGAAGGATTTAATATCTTAAAAATATGGGCCTCCATCGTTCAAATCTGGTAGGCCTTTGTTGTTTCAAACAATGGGGCAGCTTGTCTCCTTTCATCACAATTACTTTTGCATTGTGCAGCCAAAAATGATGATATTTGACACAAAAGAATGTTTGTGGCAGCCAGCCAATTCTTTTCTTTATGATTGAAGGATAAATATGTGAGTCTCTTTGTATTTATTAAGATCAAGTATATAGATAATCGATTTTTTAAGGTTTGATATGAAAAAATTAAGAAGATTAGATACATGGGTGATCAATTTTTTTCAATTTGATGTGAAAATTTTAAGAAGATTCGTATATAGACAATCAATTTTTTTTAATTTGATATGAAAAATTTAAAAAGATTAAGTATATGGATAATCAATTTTTTTCTAATTGATGTGAAAAATTGAAAGAAAGTTTATTTACACTTAATTTTATTTTATTTTAAATATTTTAAAAAATTATAATATAAGAAATGATGATATATATTTTATGATCATCTGATCTAATTAAATTTCAATTTTTCCAATTTTATGTAATATATATATGTTTAATAAATATTTAATATATACTTTTTTATTTTTCTCTTTATATAATATTTTTATTTTAAGTCTATGTTAAATTATTATTATTTATTAAAGGCATATATTTTTTTGACTGGAATTATGAATTGGGATAGTTTTTAATTTTAATTACAAAGAAACCAATTTACTAATTCATCTATATTCTTTGAAAATTTATTATTTATTTTTACTTAAAAACAATATAATTAAAACTATTATTATTGGTGAATTAATTTTAATTTCATTATATTTTTAATAAGTTGATTTTATATATGTTTATATTTTGAAAATTTTATGAAGAGAAAGTATTTTTAATATTTAAATTATTATATATATGATTAATTATTTCTGCATCATAAGATAATGATTGAATGAGAATTTTAGAGTTGTAAAAATGATTTTAAAAAGTATTAAAGATGTGTATCTCACTTGTGACAATAAACTTATAATAATAAAAGCAATTATTATGTTTTAAGAAGGCTCCAACCAATATTTTTTTTGATTAGGGGTAAACACTTTTGACTGGGGCTATGAATCAAGAGAATAATTTTTCAGAGACCGGAGTTATAAACTGGGCTGAGACACAAATAGGGCCCCAATCCCTTAAAAGCTCCAAACAAACAACTATAGCCACCTCAACACACATGACAAAGTACAAGGAACTACTGAGGAAACGGCCCTCAACCTCCATAAAATACATAAAAGACACAATAGGGAAAAAATACCAAAATGGCTAAGAAAGCAATCTAAAGCAGAAGATCATTGCAAATTTTTAACAAATTCGCAGCCAATAGACAACCCACCATCAACAAGAAAAAAATTTCTAAAAAGGATAAGAAAAACCAAATAATGAAAAAGGTCTACCCTCGAGCAACAATTAGTCTTCTCCCTCTAAGGGAGAGAAGATCATCCAAGGTTCACTGCTCACCATTGTTTATTGCTTCCTTTAATTCCATTCTTAGAAGCTTTGCCTATGTCTTTCTACCTTTACACTTGGTGGAAGGGCTGCCATTGAGAACACAAACTTGTCATTGTGACAATGATCATTAGTGGAATCAAGAGAAAGACCCACTTTATTAGGGCATGATCCACCCCTAGCTTCGTAACTTCAAACGCTTCTTGGAGGGGCTCCTCACCACATGGAGGGAGGGAAGATCATTTTGAAGATCAGGTGTTGGACCATTCTTTGACTTAGAAGGAGAAGACACAAAAGAATTGACCATGATTTTTCCACACAAAGTTAGTGTCAAAAGAACCATTTTTCTTTCTCCAAAATTGCAGAGGATTTAAATTAAGGTGGCATTGAGAAGAGTAAGCTGCAACTTTGTTACAAATCTAATTTCAACATAGCCTTTGAACTGGGGACCTTCATAGTTGAGAGATTGAGTCCAAGAACCAAGAGAAGGCAAAATTTGAATTGAGTGGCATAGAGGCTTAAAAAGATCAAAGAATGTACACACTCGCTCAAACCTGCTACTCATCGAGTCTATGTCAATCTTAACAAAAGAACCAACTTTATTGACCAACCTTTTGATTTGCTCCGAGGACCTTAACACCAGAGGAAGGTTGTAAACTTTGATCCACATAGGTGCAACATAGATTTTTCTTGTTGAGGGATTGTACAAGGGGGATAAAGAGCAAAAGGATAAGTTTTTTTATCATAAAACTAGGGCCTAAAAGACTCCACTGAAACCTTATCCACACCACAGCGAAAAATGATGAGAAAAAAACCTTTGATCAAGAAGAAAAAATAGGGCTCAACAATATTGTTCCAACCAATATAAGAAGGGAGGGTTGCTTTTATTATAGCATCACCCCACCATTATATTGGTAAGAGGGTTCCAACTAGTATAAAAAGGTCAACGTATCAATCAACAAAGATAAGGTTAGCCGTAATTTAACACAGGAGAAAGGAAGCCCCAACTAAAAAGAGAAGACCAAGATTAATAGTCACAAGTTATCAAAAAAGAATTTAAACAATTTAATTTTTATGATAGATTTTTTTTTTTCTTTCTAAAATATAAATTTTCACAATCCATAAGATTAAAAGAATTATATGTTCCATATCTTAATGATGAATTACATGTTACTATTCTAAATATCAATAAATTAAATCAAAACTTAATTTTTTATATATATAATATATTTATTTCCTTTTTAAAAATATATTTTTTTTATAAACTAATTACTTTTGAAATAAATGTACATATGTATATAAAATTTGATTTTATAGATTCAAATATTTCCAATTTACACGGATATAGTAAAATTGAATTGAATCCGTTCATAAACATGTTATATATTTTTATGGTTCCCCTCCTTTACAAGTGATGGGTCTCCATTTTAACATATCCACCCACTTTACTAACAAAGTATTATAATAAAATCATCCATCAAAAAAATAACAAACTATTCCATATTAAAACAAGCTGTCAGGAAAACTTTTTTTTATTGATTTCACTACCATTGAGATGTATAGGAAAACCTTTTATACTATTTGACCACCAATTAGACAGGTGTATTTTAGTATAGTGATTTTGATATGGGCATAACCAAACTCATAGTCAAAAACTCTATAAGAAAACAATGACATTATTAATTAAATGTTTATTTATTATAAGAATTGCACCACATTTCCTAAGAAATGAGAGGATATACATCATTTTGCAAACCTGACATTGGCAAGAAGAGATACCTTCTGCTCATTACACACCCATTAAATTTTGCTCGGTACAAAAGGCGTCTAAACTCAAACTAGACAGCACAAATCTACACCTAAACATACGTTCATCAAATATATGTAAGCAGCATCCATGGAAATGTAGACGTGCACACCAATTAGCCACAATATTTTTCCCTATAAAAGACTAGACTAAACTTTTCTACGGCATGTTGTGGCGGTCTAAGGGCATTTGGGCATGTTGCCATGGGTGGTCATTTTGGCATAACAGGGGCACAGCTCTTTGTTGCCAGATGTCCCTGGAGGAACACAATTGCACCTGGCACAGCATGTTCCACAGGCTCTCATACAACGGTCATTCAGAGATGCTGCCTTACATCTACCTGTGCAGGCAGCCTTGCAGTCTGCAAACACACACCCACAAAAAAATCATTAGCCTCTGAGAAAACCCACTTAGAAGAACCATACACCCTTTATAAAATGACCAACTTCCAGAGCAATGAAGGTGAACAGTGAGTTTCTTTATTGATAGCTGTTAATAGTTTTGCACAGGGTAAGCTAAAAATGTTTAATTGAGAGCACATACCAATGGTTTGAAGAAGCCTACGGTATAACCCATTTGTTTGCAGCTGGAATCATATCAAAAAAACATTGCCAATTCATTAGACTCTGTAATATAGTCTATATATGACTTGGAAATTGACATGTTGGATCATCATATACTTACTCCAAATGACTTTGATTCTGCAGCCTGAGCAGCTTCTGCACACATCTGTGGTGTACATGAACAAATGAATCAGATTGTGGAGGAAAGTATAAATGTGGAACAAAATCCTTATGAACTAAGCTAGTGGCAGAGAGGGGGTAAGAGTATTAATGTGGAGCAAAATTAACGATGAACTTGTACCCCAAAGCCACTTCGGAACTGATAAAGGTTGTATTGCCTCCTAAACCACCTTTTTTTCAAAATTATTATCGATACGACATTATTAACCCAACCCCACAACACAGTGAAAACCTTATGATTAAGCCACAGAAGTAGAACAAGGGCTATTCCTTCTGTTCAAAATTCAAGGATTTTGGAACTTTAGTTAAATTCAGCAGAAACGCAAAAAGAAAACGCAAACAGCAGGCATGATTAGTCCACTTCTATACTGGTGATTACCACAGAGCAATGGACCCAATTCACCCTAGGAGGGAGCATCAAACTAACTTATTCAGGCTAAGTTTGGAATAACCCATATCAGAAATACTCTACAACACCCACTGTCCCTACATTTTAGCTTGAACCCAAAAAACTAATTTAGCAGACAAATCACAGATTCATGCTTCCAAAATACCCACATACAAAATCAATCATTACCTGCAAAACAAATGCCATTACAAGGCATGCAAGGAGCAGCCTTCTTGCAGGAACACCAAGTGAAGCCATGGCTGACTTGCAAATACTCTTAGCTTATACAAATGTTCAAAACTTTCTATAGGAACACACACAGAGGAAAGGCACTGATACTTGTATATGGTGTGTATATATTCACTGGGTATCTCTCAAATTTATAGGAAATGGAAGTCCATGTTGCGCGTAGGATTCTCTGAAGCTGGTTGGGTCTTTTTCATGGTACAAAATTCGGCAAGCTCATCTCCAGCTGGAGATGAGATGAATCACTTTTTTTTTAAGTTGTTGCTCTGCCATTGCAAATTAAATTTAAACTTGCCCACATTAATAAAAATAATTTAAATGTCAGGGAGATGGGCCTTGTGTGACGTACTGTTCTGGGCTGCTGATTCAAGAAAGCTTTTGCTAGTTTTGAGGCTGGTTGTCGTTCACAAATCTCAACTCCATGAATACAAATGTGTCATCCAACTTCTTATGAAGCAGCTAATGATTTAATGGTGAAGATGATTGTGTACAAGATTTTATTTAATTATTTATTATTTTTTAATTTGATTATATACAAAGATTATTTTTTGACGATAATTAATTAAATCAATTTAGAATATAAATGGGAAGTCTAAGACTCCTTTATATTAAATATTAATATTATTTAAATTATCATATTATAATAAGATTTAAATTTGAGTGAGTGAATATAACCAAACTTCTTAACCAATACCTTAAAATATAAATTTTATAAAATACTAATAAAAAAACGTGAATAAAATAATCTATACATTTAATCAGAACAAAAAAAAAATTAATTAATTTTTTTTTAAAAAATTTTATTCAATATTATTTTATAAATGTTGGCTAATTTGTATATATATATGTATGTGTGTAAAGTTTAAATCAAGTAATATTGGCCTCTTTTCTTTCCTCCATTCTTTGTTTTTTATCTTTTTTTTTCCTTTTTTAAGGTTAACTTTCAACTTTTTAAAAGTGTCATCCTTTATTTTAACTTAAGCTTAATATGCTTTTTGCATCTCTTTTAAATTTATTTTTTCTTTTTCTTCGTTTTAAATTTTGGTTGTTCATAATTATTGTCAATACTAATATTGTTGAATTTAAATTCAATATCACTTATAAATAAATAAATGTTGTAGGTTATTTATTTAAGAAAGTAATCATTAGAACATTTATCATTATCTAACTTAATAATTTGTTGTGTAACACTTTTGACATATAAACTAGATTTTTTTTATAGAATTTATGTTTATAGATATCTTATTCTAATATATGAGGTTTGACTTTAGACAACTAGCTAGTTTACACTAGCAACCCAAACCAGTTAATATAGGACCCAAACTTTGTTATCCTTAACACTCTAAATCAAACAATAACTCATTACAAGAGGATAGGAGTCAAAACATGAGAATTTAGGGCAAGGATGCTACACCTTCATCTATAACATGTCTAGGGATATGTGTGGTTAATATTGGGCTTGAATCACATTTTATCTTATCTTGTCACATTTCTTATGTTTTTATATTATTATAGCTATAAAGTAACCATACTCTAAGGTATACATAGGAGGTAGTGGTTATTACTTGAACATAATGTAACAAATTTTATTCGTATTGCATTGTTGTGGGGTTTTCTCTCTTGAAGTGACTCAGTCTTATTTATCAAGTAGTATGCTCTACTATCAATTATTGGTGTGGATGTTCTTATTTTGTTCTCATTATTATGTTATATTATTGTTAATATGCTTGAAATATTTGCATTGTTGTGAATTGAGTTGATCTATCTAATTATTTTCATTATAAAGGAAGTGGAAGAGCAAAAGAAAGCGAAGAAATATAGAAAGTTAGAATTTAGATAGCATTCGCTTGCAAGGTGCATGTGTACAACTTTTTTAAACTGTCAAAAGCATTTGGATGGGCATTAGGCTCAGATTTTCAAGTGATGTTAGTTGCATATTTCTAGTTCAAAAGATTGTAGAGATAGATTTATAACAAACTATAAATAAGATAAAAGCCTTCTATTTACTTATTTCTTTACATATTTGAATGTCTTAATTGATTAGGCATCGCTTATTTTTATTTTGCTTTTATCAAAAATGTTTATCTAGAGTTAGTTTATTTACGATACTATATTTTGGTGAACCCAAGCATCTTTCACCCCTTTACAGTTTCATATTATGTTGATATCTATTATTTTGAATGCCTCTTAAAGTTAATTGTTGTGCATAATCCTAAATCTTAATGCCTAACTTGGTTTTATGCTTAATTTTCTTAATCTCAAACCTCAAGTCATTTCCAATTTATGAATATTCTCAAAACCTTGGTGTGGTTTGATTCATGTGGTGTGTATGTTTTTATGTTTGATTCTAATTTATTCCACTAAAATTTAATAGATTTGATATTTCACTTAGAACAAGCATTAGGCGTCATAAAGAAAAAAAGAACTCATATTGTCGAAAAAACTCTTACTATATGTAAACTAGACTTAGAAAATAAAATGAAATCTAAAAACTTATCTAATACTTCTAAAATTAAAATTTCTTTACAAAATGATATAAATATGAATAATGTATCTTTTAAAAATAATGTCTTGTTAAATAATGATATTCCTTTCTATTATTAACATACCTTTTGATGTGGATAATAGATTTTTGAGCGCTAGAGCCAATGGTAATGTTGAAAATCATCAATCATCCACAACATAAAATATGCCCTAAAGAAACCTCTAATGCCTAATTTAAGAAGTTTTCAATAAAAATCCCAATAGAGATTGCAAGTATAATGATTGTCTTAAATGAGGTTGCATGTGAGTGTTTAGCCATTTCTCAATCATCTCAAAATCCTCCAAATTCTCTAATTTTTTGACATCCTCCATTTTCTTTAATTTCTCAAAACCCTCCAATTTTTTTAACTTCCTTTAGTTTCTCAAAATCCTCTCATTCTTCAAAATCTTCCAATTTTTCAATATCTTTCAATTTTTATAATTTCTCAAAATCCTTCCTTTTACCAAAATTATTGCATCTCTCTTATAATCAATAATACACTATTCATTTTTACAATTCTATTTTCCGTCTATATCTACAATAACCTATGCTACTTCTCCACCTATTGTTTATACTCCTTATTCATCCCCATCTTAAAATCCCAAATTGTTAACATACATCAAAATACGTGAAATTAAATCAAATACCTCACTCAAGGAATGCAAAAGTAAAATAATAAGGTTACTTCTCACATGGATATTCTCATAAACCCTTTAGCTTGTGAAAATCGCTCTTGTCCTTTTCTAATAGGTTTGTTCAAAATTTTAAAATGTTTATTAAAAAATAATATATTTTGTAAACTATTATAGTTTTTAATGCCTCTTAGATTTTTCTCATTATGACAAAATATTGACTAAGTTATTTCTTCAAATCCTAAGGATTGTGTTTTTAATTAGTTTTATGTTTTTTCATATAGATTTGTGCATTCTTATGGATGATTTTTTAACTCAATTTTAATTCAAAATTAATATAAAAGTTACATTTTGGTTAATTTGTATATATGTGTATATATATAAAAATTATTCAACATTTATAAAATAATATAAATTCTTTTGTGTGGTTTTATTTAATATTTTATAAATGTTGGTTAATTTATATATATATATGTGTGTGTGAAGTAATATTAATTTATTTTCTTTCTTTTATTCTTTATTTTTTATTTCTCTTTTTTTATAAGTGTCATCTTTTATTTTAATTTAAGTTTAACATATTTTTTTATATCTCTTTTAAATTTATTTTCTCTTTTTTATCTTTTTAAATTTATGGTTATTCATAGTCATTGTCAATATTAATATTGTTGAATTTGAATTCAATGTCACTTATACATTAAAAAATATTGTAGCTTACTTAAAGAATCAATCATTAGAACACTTATTATTACTTGACTTAACAATTTATTATGTAACACTTTTTGCATATAAGCTAGAGTTTTTTTTATAAAATTTATGTTTATAGACATCTTGTTCCAATATAAGATGTTTGACTATTAGATAACTAGCTACCCAAACCACCTAATATAGGGCCCCAAACTCTATTTTATTTAACACTCTAGATCAAACAATAGTTCATTACAAAAGAATAGGAGCTCAAACATGAGAATTTAGGGCAAAGATGCTACACCCTTATCAATAGCATGTCTAAGGATATGTGTGGTTAATATTTGACTTAAATGAAATTTTATCTTATCTTGTCATATTTCTCTATGTTCTTATATTATTATAGAGTCAGTTTATAGAGTAACCATACCCTAAGTAAGGTATACATAGAAGGTAGTGGTTATTACTTGAATATAATATAAAAAAATATTCTTATTGCATGGTTGTGGGTTATTTCCTCTTGAATTGGTTCAGTCTTATTTATCAAGTATTATACTGTGATATCAATTATTAGTGCATATATTCTTATTTTGTTCTCATTATTATGTTATATTGTTATTAATATGCTTAAGATATTTGCATTATTGTGAACTAAGTTGATATATTTAATTATTTTCATTACAAAGGAAGTGGAAGAGCAAAAGAAAGTGAAGAAATATAGAAAGTTAGAGTTTAGTTAGCATTCTACAAGGTGCATGTGTACAACTTTGTTAAACTATCAAAAGCATTTGGATGGACATTAGGCTCAAATTTTCAAGTGATATTTTAGGTGGTGTTGGTTACATATTTCTAGTTGAATATTGTAGATATAGATTTAAAATAGACTATAAATAAGATAAAATCCTTCTATTTACCCATTTCTTTACATGTTTAAATGTCTTAATTGATTAAGAATCATTTATTTTATTTTGCTTGTATAACAAATGTTTAACTAAAGGTAGCTCATTTATGATACTATATTTTGGTGAACCCAAACATCTTATGCCCCTTTAAGGTTTCATATTATTTTGATATCTATTGTTTTGAATGCCTCTTAAGGTTAATTGTTGTGCATCATCCTAAGTCTTAATTCCTAGCTTAATTTTTATGCTTAATTTTCTTAATCTCAAACCTCGTGCCACTTCCAATTTATGAATATTCTCAAAACCCTTGTGGGGTTTGAATCATGTGGTGTGTATGTTTTCGTGTTTGATTCTAATTTATGACACCAAAATTTAATAGATATGATATTCAACTTAGAAGAAGTGTTGGGCTTAGTAAATAAAAAATGAATTCATGTTGTCAAAAAAAACTTTTATTATATGTAAACTAGGCCTAGAAAATAAAATGGAATTTAAAAAATTATCTAATACTTCTAAAATTAAAATGATGTAAATGTGAATAATGTATATTTGAAAAATAATGTATTGTTAAATGATTATATTCATTTTATTAGAAACATTCCCTTTGATGTGGATAATAAATATTTGAGTGCTAGAGTCAATGGTAATGTTGAGAGTCATCAATCATCCACATCACAAAATATGCCCTAAAGAAACTTCTAGTGCTTGATTTAAGAAGTTTTCAATTGAAACCCCTCTAGAGATTGTAAGTATAATGAATGTCTTACAATAAGTTGCATGTGAATGTTTAACCATTTCCCAATCATCTCAAAATCCATTAGATTCTCTAATTTTTCAACATCCTCCAATTTCTTTAATTTCTCAAAACCCTCCAATTTTTAAACTACCTTTAATTTCGTAAAATCCTTTCATTCCTCAAAATCTTCTAATTTTCAGCATCCTTCAAAAATTTTAATTTCTCAAAATCCTCCCTTTTACCAAAATTATTGCATCTCCCTTATAGTCAATAACACACCATTCATTCTCAACATTAATTACAATTCTATTTTACTCCAATATCTACTATAACCTATGCTACTTTTCCACCTATTATTTATACTCCTTATTTATCCCCATATTAAAATACCAAATGGTTAACATGATGCACGTTATTCAAAATATGTGAAATTAAATCAAATACCTGACTCAAGGAATGCAAAAGTAAAATAATAGGGTCACTTCTCACATGGATATTCTCCTCAACCTTTTAGCTTATGAAAATCACTCGTATTCTTTTCCAAAAGTTTGTTGCTCAAAAATTTAAAATGTTTAATAGAGAATAATATATTTTGTATAATATTAGAGTTTTTTAATGCCTCTTACTTAATATTTTCTCATTATGACAATATATTGACTAAGTTATTTTGGAAAATCTTAAAGGATTGTGTTTTTAATTAATTTTATATTTTTTCATATAAATTTATGCATTTTGTTACAAATTTTGTAGATGATTTATTAACTCACTTTTAATTTAACATTAGAATGAAAATTGAATTTTATAAATTGGCTCAAGCTAAGTAAGGAACAAATAAACATATTGGTGATTATATACTTAGATTTCAAATAATAGCTCCTAACATGACTTATGAAACACTAGATAATGAACTCCAATTTATCTTTATTGATAGTCTACTTTCAATTATTAAGGACAAATTTGTTTACAATTCATATCATTTGCTTGATGAGATTTTTCATTTTGTTAGAGAAATTGAAATTAGGATTTTGAATGCAACGTTCTTAAATATTCTACTAATGTGACTTCTTCTTCCAATGCTTCAAAATTTCCAAAAAAATCACACTTTAAGAATAGAAGCAATGTTGTTGGATTTGCATCTAAGATGGGTTTTAATAATGTATTTTATGTATATAAAAAAAATCTCATAAGATCATTTTAACGCAACAAATAAAGTGAAGACAATTCATTAAATTTAATGACAATCCACAATAACTCTTGAAGAAATTACTTAAGTGTAATATGGTTACTTTAAATCAAGTAAGAGAATTAGATCCTTAAAGACTATTGATTGTAAATTATGATTCAAATTTATTTTTTGACTGTCATAGAATTAAAGGACACTCAAAAAATTAGGTGTATGGCATCAAATTATAAGATTTAAGATCCCATTAAAAATAATTAAATTCAAATAGAAGGAAGAAATGATAGCTTAAAGCAATCACTTGCTCCTCCGAATCAATATTTTAAAGATCCTCTTCAAAACTAAAACAATGGAAAATATAGTAATGTAAATACACATGTAATTGGAAGAAAAGGCAAGAGTTGTAACGACGTTGTAATTTACTAAAAATCTCAAATGATTGATATATTCATTGGTAAAAATGAATCAAACAAGACAACAAAATCTTCAATCCAAATTATATTTTATGGGAGTGAAATTCATAATTACAATACATACTCTGATAGTTAAAAATTAGAAGGTTAAACTAAGAAGATAAATAAGTAATTAAATTTTTGTTATAAAACTAATCTAAAACTTCAAATAGAGATACAATAAATGAACAAGAAAAAATAAAAAAATTAAATTCCATCTTAATAATAAAAGTGAATACCTTCTCCTTTGATTGAATTCAATTTTCTCTTGTAAGTGTGCATGTAGATGCTCAATTAATTCTCATAATGTAAAGTGAATTTCAATAACATAAGGATGTAATATTTATATTTTAAATGGATGCACAATAAAATTTTGATAGCTTGATGATGGATTCATAATGTAATTTTGACAACATTTAGATAGCTTGATGATGGATTCACAAGGTAATTTCAATGTCACTTCGATAGTTTGATGGTGAATGTTGACAATGGACAATGACACTTAAATTTATAGAATTTTGGTTGAGAAGATGGATGGTTAGGACAAATCTAGATTTATTGGATTATATTAATTTTAAATAGATGAATTTGAGTCCTTATTTAAGGGGAAGAGACCAATTGTAACATCTCCACTAGGATCTACCTACAATAACATGATTTAAAAAAAAATTAATCAACTCATGCTTTCATTAGATTTCACCATGAGAATCTAATTAGAGATCTAAGTTAAACACTCTAAGTAAGTTAACTATAAAATAAAAATGTGACAACTATCTATCATTGATCGATAATACCATATGAAACATATCGTAACTGAATGTAGAAAGTAATTACAGTTGTCCAGCCACGACTGGTACAAACATATAACCACTATTGTCAATGTACAATGAATAAATAATTATATTTCATCAGGGATAATGTTTCAATAATAATAAATTCAATACAATATACAAGGCTTCATAGAGCATGAGTTCTTTGAACTCTAGTATCTATGGCAATCTCAAGTGTAGTCTCTGAATAAGTACTATTGTGGGGAGGGAGAGAATCATTCGATAACTTTTTCATAGCAACCATAGACTATTGATCCCCCACACAATCTCCCATGAGTGAATGGCCCTCCCTTCATGAATGAGTAGATAGTGATGGTGTGGGAATTAAAAAAAAATAGTACCCATGTATTTTATGATTTCTAATAACATGAAGTATACCATTAAAAAATTATGTTTTAACATGATATCACACAAACATGTAAATCATATATATGAAATGACAATGTCTAACTAACATTACTTTGGTCAAAGTTTTCAATAGTTATTGATCTCTAAGATCAGTCAAATTTATACACACCACTTGATCAGATTACTTTCATCTGACATTGGTGATGCTAATAAGCTAGTGAAGTCCATCTCGTTACTTACTTAATACCAATAATGCAAGATTTGATTAACATAAATATAACCAATAGATTCATACATATTACTTCCTACTAACAGGCATAAAACATGTTAAACATAGGAATAATCAAAATACATACATTTAGTCCATCAAATATATGAATTAATCTCCATTATATTATTTATCACTTAAATAATAAGCTAATAAGTACAATTAATACCAATCGGTTATAATCTATGTTTAGACTGCATAATCTAATTTCTATAAGTAAATTTAAATATATAGTATATTTTATGGCAAACAATAATATCATAGTCTATTATTTTCATTTATACACTAATCAATTTCAAAATCCAATCATAAAAAATAAAGTCATAATCCTCATGAAAACATAATATTTCATTTAAACAACTTGTTATATTTTTAATAGACTATGTCATGTAATTATAGATTCTTGACCTTAAAGATTCTATTACTTATTTTTAGTAGTTAATAATACTACATCTATAAACACACTTCTATATGCTATATATTTTTAATAGACTACGTTCATGTAATTATAGATTCTTGACCTTCAAGATTCTATGGCTTATTTTTAGTAGTTAATAATACTACAGATATAAACACACCTCTATACACTATATATACATACCTAAGTCTTCATATTGATATTTTTGACATATATGAGCATCTATACATCCTAATTATATTTATAACAGGCACCATAGATAAGTACTAAGACAATATATAAATACTATATATAAAGGTCATCAATCATTTTACAATTATAATCAGTGTATAAGCATGAGCTTCAATAGTTCAATGGTTTATCTAATATGTAACATCCCCATAGGGATTTACTAGAATAATACAATTTTTTTTCAAAATTTATATAACACTTATTATTTCATTAGATTACACAACAAAAATCTAATTCGTGATCTTAACATACTATTAAGCATATTTAAAAATGCAACAATAATAATTATTGATCACTAGCATCATATGTAATATAACACAATTGTAAGAGGAAAGTAATTACATTAAAATCTAGCTACAATTGGTATAATAATATAACATTATTTTCAATGTATAATAAGTAATTAATTACATTTTCAATAGGAATTAAGCCTCAACATAACTACAAAATAGATACAATGTTCCATGGAGCACAAGTCACTCTAACTCTAGTATCTTTGATAATCTCAAGTGTAGTCTCCAAGTAAGTACTACAGTGGGGAGGGATAGCATCATCTAAGTGCTTTTTCACACTAACCATCAACCATCAATCCTCTACACAATCTTCCAAATAAATAATGGCCCTCCCTTCATAGATGGGTATATAGTGACGGTGTAGGAATTCAAAGAGACATACTAGTACCCATATATTGTAAGATTCTACTACATGATGTGTACTATAAAGAAAATACATTCTAACATGATATCACATAAACATGTAAATCATACATATGAAATGACAATGTCTATCTAAATACTACTTTAGCTAAAGTTTTTAAATAGTTAATGATGTCTAAGATCAGTCAGATTTTTACACAACACTTAATCGTATTACCTTAATCTGACATTGATGGTGCTAAGTAAGCTAGTGAAATCTATCTCACTACTTAGTTAGTACCAACAATGCAAAATTTGGTTAAAATCATAATAACCAACAAATTCATACTAATTAATTCTTATTGATAAGTATAGCTTAAGCTATAAATAGGAATAATCACTTTACATACATTTAGTCTATCAAATGTATGAATGAATCTCTAATATTTTTATTCATCACATAAATAATAATTATGACAAACAAGTTTATTTAACAAATGGGTAAAATACAAACTCATACTAAAGAATCTGCTTTCCTTAAGTAAATGCTAATGTAATAAAATCATCATTATCATAATATAATGCTCATACTACTCAATTATAACAACAGTCATAATGATGTAAAAGACATAATTAACTTATAAAACAAAGCATAATCTTTCTTTATATTATACTTGAATGGAGGCTTTATGCATACAAATTAAGTAGTCTTTCCTTTTAGGTTTTTATGTCTTCATAACAAAAATCAAAACTATAACTTTAGGTATGTATCCAATAAATTTAAACTAGTTATATATATTTATGTGGATCTAAGTTCACATATAAATATATAACATATATATTTATACATTGATCATAACATATATATATATATATATATATATATATATATATATATATATATATATATAAAATTGTCGACCCTTTTTAGATTTATAAGTTGTTTATAAAAGGGTTATTAAAATCATATAGTCTTGAAATATATCTTTCTTGCTCTAAGGTGTTATTGTATTTATTTCAAGACTATATGATTTTAATAACCCTTTTATAAACAACTTATAAATCTAAAAAGGGTCGACAATATTTCATTTAACCCCTTATTAGATTCACAATAAACTTCATATTAGATGTGGTACCATGTTTTCTGTTCCAAATTTAATACCTTGTTTTTCCTTTATAATTAACTTCCTCAACTATCTACATAATCATAGATATAGCAATTTTTGAATAGTCCATGAAACGTATATACTCATAATTTTTTCAATCATATAACTAAATACATATACTCTTAAAACTCTTGAAATTTTTGTATTTGTTATATTTGTTTGAGCAAAAATACAATCATAGATATTTATGTATATACCCTGTTCAAATATAGTCTCTTTCATTAACTTGTTCAAGTTTATATCATAGTCTCATGTATGTATGTATACACAGTCATCAAAGTATACCATGTTTCAAGAGATAAGACACAATTGACACATATATAATATATGTATATATACTCTATTAAATTTGAATTAAACACACATATAATCGACATATATAGATATGTTTATATGTATTCATTGTTTAATGATTACCTTAAAACATAATCAATTTAAGTGTAAATTCATACTCATTATGTCATGTATTACATAGTCTGCCTATTTGCCAAATTGTAATGTTCAAACATGGCTTCACATATTTATCTATGCTCTGTAATTTGTGATACACACATACATATATATTGATATATGTCTTATTGCATATACATGCAGGTCATATATATATATATATATATATATATATATATATATATACACCTTGTGATTGCATTATTTTTCTAAATACCCAAACCCTTGTGTATTATAAATATACTAAAGTTTGTTCACCATTTTAATTGTTATATATTTTACATAGTCATTTATTAAGTCGACAATCTATTTATCGACTTCAATAATAAAATTTAACGACAATAGTCACACTTATATTTTGAATCATTTGAAAATCATTTTAACTCAAAGCTAGCTAGTAAATAACATTCTAGACCTATGTATATCCCTATACACAAATATGTGTGTGTAGAAAGATATGCATAAGTCTATTAAATAATAGTCTAGACTTGTGTATATCCCTATACACAAATATATATATATATATATATATATATATATATATATATATATATATATATATATATATATATATATATATATATAACAAGTTATTTCTTTATTTTTGAGTGTATATATATATATTCAACAAGTTATTTATTTATTTTTGAGTTTATAAATATATATATTTCTTTCGATTATGTATTACACCTCTATATATATTTCAAAAGATTAAATATTCAGTTATGTAAATGTATGTTGAAATAAAATCCACCTAGGGTTTTTATTCAACTAGTGTATAATATTTTTATGAAATCTAATCCATTATACCCTAACAACTCAACACCCAAAAACAAATTAGTTTGAGGTCTTAAGGATTTATAAAGTATTTTGGATTAGTTATGTGGATGGCCGAGCCATCCATAGGGCTAATCCTGTATTATTTTTTAAAATTTCATGCATTTCTAAACCCTACAAATTGAAACCATAAACAATAAATCCTTAATCATATGAAATAAATACTTCACCAACTTGGTAAGTCGCTTTAAAATTTGAGTCAAGATGAACTGGTAATCTTTTTTCCTCCTTCCTCTGTAATTTCCTTCTCTTCTTTTCCATCCCCCCATTCTCCTCTTAGCTTGCCTCTTATTCTATTCAATTCACCCATCGACCTTGCATGAAATCTTTACCAACTTACAGTCCATGCGTTAACTGTGTTTTTTCATTTTTCCATTGACTCAAAACCCATTAATTATCACTAACAAAACTTAAGAAAGCTCCCTAATTTCACTTATTTGCCTTTCTTCATTTTATAAATCATTATTATATTTATTTCAAATCTATGCATGTTACCTCTATTACAAGTCCGAGTATTTCACTCTAAAAATCCACTTATCACATTATTAACAATGATAAGTATTACTTCTACTTCAACATAGTCTATGTATTATAAGTAGATTATGCATAGATCTTAGAATAGTATTTAGGATAATTCAACCTCCTTTAATAACTAATAAATGTAATTATCTCATTTCTTTTTATAGTACTATGACTAACATAACATCAATTATCTTCTTATATCAAAATGATAGAACAAACACTTATTTATTTTAATCATAACAAGATAATTTTTTGTGTTATTACTAGTTTATATAGGCTAACTATGTCTTTCATTGTTTTAATAGTTTAGCGTATATTTATATTCTCGAATATCAATAATAGTAATCTTAATGGTCTAAAACATTTGTAAAGACAATTTGTTAGTCTAAATATAATAGTAATTAGATATCATCTATTAGATTTGCATTCTCGTAATCATAAACAAATATAAATAAAGTAACCTTATATAATCATATGATAACATTAAGCATTAAGTCTACGTAAAATATAAAAAGTTCAATCACATACAATATTATTCCATATCTATGTACTAACATTTATAACATGTAAACTCTAACATTTAACTACAATTAAATTTAAAACATATCAATTCTAGCAATCCAAACATACAATGCATATAACATTTAAAATTTAATGTGATGTGTGCATAGGTTTAATAGTTCCTCTGTCATTCTTCACCATCTCCATCTAAGTCACCCTCTCCAATGATGCTCTCCCTCCATCATGCTCTGAGGGATGAGCTCTTTTGCATCCAACTCATGACAAGAAGGTAATTAGTCCAATACATCGTGATATATATCATAAAACAATGTTGTAATTACAAATGTAACATAATCATTGTATATAGAATTCATAATTAACCAACTCATAGTAATAAAATCATAAAATCTAAGTAATGTATATTTGTCCCATAATAACATATGACTTAAAATTTAGTTAAAAAATAATAAATCAATCTAACGACCATAATAATCCACGGATAGTTAAGTAAATCAACTTAGTGAGAAATCAAGATGTAACATAATATGCTTTCCAAATCCAATTAGACATTCTATTTTCTTTACACACATTTTCTTCCTTGTATTTATGTTCATTATTTCCAACAAGTGGTATAATCACATTATTCAACCACCACATTGCCAGTTATAATTTTATCTAAGTGAATTGTATTAGAAACTAGAATTGTATAGGATAATATTTAAAAACTTAAGAATGCTACGCGTCTTCACAACACATACCTCAACCCTGATCATAAATATATTTATCAATAGAACTAAATCTTAAAATAGTTCAATCACAAGATCAAATATTTTAGCTTTATTGATGTATTTAAAGCATCTCATCCGACATGATTATTATAAAGGAAGATTCTCTTAGTCCTCTATGCCACACAATATACTCATCACCATGTAGACAATCGATATGTTGATTAACATAATTATATTCGATATAGATAATCGAATGATAATCATAATATCAATATTATATGATTATATGGAAATCTAATATAATATCAATTTTAATCTATTGATAATGATATGGAAATCTAAAATAGAATAACACTTAACATTCATTTCATTCATATATAGGTATCATTGGTTTTTGACCATATAGTTCACTACACTCGATCACAATAGGTTACATCATATCAAGAATATATTATATGATATATTTACCAAAGCCATTTAAATATATTTACCATATATTTAGGCCATTTACATCATATCACTAGTTTAGATATATAGTCCATTTAGATATATTTACCATATATACCATATATTTATATCATATATTGACATCGTTGTTTATATTTAATTTATATAAATTTTATATGGACAAGCGATTCCCACAAAACTATTTATATCATGTTAACTGGCTATAAATTTTATACCATCATATAGTTTTATATAATTTATACACATTGTTTATAATTAGCTGGATGATATTTATATCATATATTGAGATCAGTGTTTATATTTATTTTATAGCAATTTATATAAAAATTTATACAATTTTAGCTTCCATTGATCATCAATTGAGATGAATTTTTATATACCATATTTTTATATCACAAAATAAATCTATGACTTAATATAATCACTTGATTAAACTTCTATATTAACATTTTATAATTTGCAGGTTTTGATTCTACGGCTTAACATTTTCACTATTCTCAATTCATTAAGTAATATGATCATCATTTTACTCAGAACTCCTATGTCGATTTGTCCTATTCTGACTTCATATTATACAGAATAAACACAAAACCTATATATAGTTTTTATGGAGTCAAGGGTGCGTCGTATATACCTATATAAGTTCATTGTTTGTTAAACTCAGATCAACCTTATGTTAATCCTGTAAATTACTTATCTTAATAACCATAATATAGTTCACTATACCAAAATAATATTGTTCTCAATTTTCTATATTGATTGTTAGTGTACTCAGATTGCTTTATATACAATTTATTATGCTTAGATCTTTATATTACATAGATGGAATTTTCACAGAGTTTGTTATATCTATACTATCCAAAACTCATAGTTTTCAAAACATGAATACACATAATTTGCCAAATTCATCACAAAATTTAAATAAAATCACCTACCTTGTTAGAACATCTAAAACAATATGATCTGAAAATTATCCACTCTATCTGATCTTCCCCCTCCTTTGAGCATTGCCTTTTTCTTCATGTTTCCCTTCTACTCTCCACCTCTCCTCTCATCTTCTCATATATCCTTTTCCTTCTGTCGTGTCCCTCTCTTTCCTTTTGTAATTTTATGCATGAATATAATAGCCTCTTTAAAGCTTGCCTTTTTCTTTTTATTTTGTTTTTAAATAAAAACTTCTAGGTCAACACTTTCCTTACTTTTTTTCTCCATTGGATGACCCTTTTTTTTAAAAATATATATTTTTTCTAATTTGGCCTAAGTATGCTTTAAATTTTTTTTTATTCATTTTATGAAGCTTTTTTTATTCTTATTTTTTAGTTACTTATTAATAATACAACTTAATAATTAATCATAATGACTTAATAACAACATGACTAATAAAAAGTGATTAATATTCTTTTAATTAAAAATAGTAAATCACACATTATTGAAATCTAAATTATAAAAACCACAATGTAATTTGATAAGATTAATTTTACGTAACCAATAAACTGATCTAACACACAACTAGTATGCATAAAAAATTATCTAAATGCAAACAATCATAAAAAATGTACTAACACTAACCATTCAAACTATGCATATAATGAGTTCTATTTAATGTGGTGTGTGCATGGGTTCTAGTCATTCCTCTGTCATTCCCCAACACCTCCATCTACATCACCCTCTCTAATGATGCTCTTCCTCCATCATGATCTAAGGGATAAATCTCCTCTGTGTCCAACTCACGACAAGAAGGTAATTAGTCCATAATATTGTGACCTATATCATAAAATACTATTGAAATAACAAATCAACATGATCATAATGTATGAATATACAATACATCTAACTCATAGCAATGTAATCATGTAATCAAATCAATATTCAACTGTCATATAACAACATATGACTTGTAGCTTAGTTAATCAAATCAAATTACCAACTTTAAATATCCACGAATAATCAAGTAAGTTTGTTTAGTGAGGAATTGGGATGTGACACCAATTCCTCATGTGTTTGAGAAATAAGTGGGAAGTTAGTTGGTAGTTGGATGACTTACCATGTTGGTTGAAAGATTAAAAAATTAATCAACAATTGGTTGAGGAAGTTAAGGAAATGGTTGGATGACTCAACATTTAGTTGAGAGAAATGTGGAAGATGTTTGATGACTTTGGAATTTTAAATTTTATTAGTTTTATTATGTGTGAATGATTATTTAATTATTTGAAAAAATAGAGGGGAATGATGTTAGTGGACCTTAGGATAAAATTCAGATTTAGGGTGGTGGTTGAGTTAGTGTGTCAATATTAAGCAAAGTTAATTATGACACTAAATATGACATAATTTAGGTATAGATTAAATTTGCCCCTCTTTGAAAGGGTTTTGCAATTAAAATAAGTAATGTCATTTCAAACAATAAATAAAATTTGAGTGGAAACAAATTTTAAAATATGATTCCTTAGGTGGCTTTGAATGATTATGTATGATGCCCTTTCGAGTGGTCGTTTAGGGAGAATGGATGTGGATGATCACTCAAAATGAATGAATGAAGAAAGGTTACCCATAAAATGATGTATTTTATACTATTATAAATGGAATGAACATTCTTGATAAAATACTAGTGTGATCTATAGTTATATGTAAAATGATTTCCCCCTAGCGAATAGTTGCTAGGTAACCGATTGTATAAATAATATTTCCTGAGATAAGTTGCATGCTTGAATTTTGCACCATGAATATTGTTGCATGGAAGTGTATTTGGGGAAAATGTATCCCATTGTTAAGCTATGGGCTATAAAAATGATAAATAGATTTTCCAATGAGTTATGATTAAATTTACTAGATTGATTTGCAAGCAAAGAATAAAGAAAGAAATTAATTTGATTAGTTGGCTATATGATGTGGAGGTAAAAGTGAGAGAAAATGTTTGTGAAATAGGTGAAAATGGCTTGGATAGGAGGGAAAATGTGTGTGTATTGGTAGAATAAATAGGGGTAGGGGTGAAAATGAAAATCATTGTGTTAATTCATTTGGATTATTACTCACCTAGGATTGAAATAATGCTCTAGATTATGAGAGGTGAGAGGGGAAAGATGGCCTGTATCAAGTGGTGAGTGATGAATGAAAAAGGGTTGGGATACAAAAAAATGTAATGAATGGATAGAAGGAGGATGATGGTATGGATATAGATGAAAGTATGGATGTTATAGTTGAATGATATTAACCCATGGATGTTACTAACCCACTTGAGCTAATGCTTGCACATGTTGAGTGGATTTGATGATCAAATGATTTTCCCCAATAAATGATATATGAAAGGATTGGATTGGGAATGAGATATCCTGAGATAACATGTACGTTTTGATGTGCCCCAATCAATGATATATGCAAGAGCATTGAAAAGATGAAAGTTTGGATTGGGTTGATGGTTTGATTTAGTTGATAGATGATTGATTTGATTTAGATGTAAAAACATATGGATGTCATGATTTTTTGGTTCCCATTTGATAGGTGTAAGAGATTGAATGGAAAGATTAGGTAAATGATCAAGTGGATGGTTTGATTTAGTTGATTGATGTACAAGCATAACATAATAAGGTAATCAATTGCATGGATTAATGATGATTAATCACATGATTGGATAACATAGATTCAAAAACTTGAGGCATACTTCTCATTCAATCACTTCATACATGCTGAGAAGATCACCTTATCCATATTAAAGATGTCCATTCTTTTGGTTCACTGGTGGGATACATTTATTATACAACATGTATAAGAGTCTATTCCAATTGAATCCTAAAAGACTTTTTTCAATGCACTGAAGGAGTAATACTACGCCCTCTATCACTTTGAATATGAATACATCAAGTTCCAACAACTTTAACAACACAAGGATCAATCAATGGAATACTACACCAACACATTCCATGACTACTTTGTGTTCCTACAAGATAATTTGAGCAAATAACATAAGGTGTTGTAGTACATCAAAAAAATCTCACCTTATATTTATGCAAAAATCAAATTCTTGACTTCTGACACTTGAGGGAAAGCCTATCGCAATGTTTACAAGGATTAATCCAAGGTGAAGATGAATTATCATCTTATATTTTCATCCAATATTGCACATGAGATCCATCCCTCACAAAACTTATTATTATAGGATTTTACACAAAAGAAGAACACATCTCTCAAAGGAGAGCATCCAAATTAAACTACACAAAATTTGAAGGTTCCTACACCTTCTACTCAGATAAAGGAAATAATAAATCCAATGATAAGTGGTGACATCACCATCGCTCATCCACCCATGATGACTCTAAATTTTGTGCATAATAATCATAAATCACTTACCCAGCATCAGGTCCTTCATCATTAGACAATATTGATCTTAATTCCTCTTGTCTAAGCACCAACACCACTATCATTGACATCTCTAAGGACTGTGAACATCTCTTCCACACCAAGTTATAGGATAAAGGTTAACCTCTTTAAGTAATCATCTACAGTGGTAATTAGAAGAACGTCATTACAAAATTCATAGCGTAAAACCTTTGTCTTACCACTAATGTGTATGCCAAACCATATTCACTACAGTGGCTTAAGTAGGGAAGGATATACAAGTTTGATGACAATGCACTTTATAGTACAAATTCAAGCCTATCGAGATCAATGTCACTTGTGACATCAAACCTTTAGAGGTCTACAACATCTTGTTGGGAAGATCGTATTTATATAATCATGAAGCTACATATCAATCCAAACCATAACATTAGACTATTTGTGCACAAGATCAATTCTAAAGCATATTTGAGTTAGCAGCCATGACCAAAATTACCTTAGTCTCTACCAAGTAATGTCAAAAACTTGTGTCACACATGTGACAATTCATATTACTCATGGTTCATCCTAATACACCTACACGTAAATAAAATCACACTCTATTAATTCACATCACTTGCACAACATCATCATAATAACATATCTACAAGCTGTTGGAGTAGCATACCAAATTATTCACAAAGATCGAAGGCATTCCAACACAATACATAGTAAATCACCACATTGATTTGGTTCCTAGATCTCCTCTTATGAATAGCCCATTGTATTATAGAATAGTTTGGAAGAATGTTAAAGTTCAGCATCAAATACAATAGCTTCTCAATCAAGGCAAGATCAGGGCTATCTCTTCTCCTTGTGGAAGCCCGATAATCCTCACACCCAAGAAGGATGGGGCGTGGCATATTTGTATAGGCTATTGCACACTCAAAAAATTAATGGTTAAGAATCGGTACCCACTACCACACATTGACAACCTCATAGATTAGCTCTAAGGTGTACATTACTTCACCAATATTAACTTGGATTTAGGTTAGTATTATTGCCTACATCAACATGCCCTAATTTCATCAATGTAACCATGAAACATCTTTTTGTATGGAGTCTGATATTTATCCTTTGGGGAGTCTTGGTGGTTTTCTTATTAGATTATGACATCTCTAATTTGTTAGTTACTAGATGATAAGTTTTAAGTGACTAAGTATGATTCTTTGTGATGATATTCCATTTTAAACCACTTGATCCAAGCTTTCCATGTAGAATCATTGAAACTAGTTGTCTGAATCTGCATAATTTTTAAGGGTTTGGTCTACTTTGAAATTATGTTTGGAAATGATTTTAAAATAAAAATCACCTCTTGGATCATTCAACAAGTACTTATCAGAATTATTTGGTTTTGACTTTGAGCTTGTGCATGACTTTCCCCTAGCAATTTAGTCCAATATTTCTCTATTAATTGAATGAAATTTACCAAGTGTTCATTTATGTATTGGCATTAGTTTCTTGATAAATTTGGGTTTGATGATTGGCTTGGGAGTGTGTGTCTTTTTCTCTTTCTCAAACCTTTGTCTATAGTCTAGTTAAAATCTAGAAAAGGGGATTCTTTAAAAGGATTCATTTCATTAACTTTAGGCTCAGTTATACAAACACTTGAGCTTCTAAATGGCCTTTTTCTCTTCATTTCAGACCTAATTAATTAATTAATTTATGGGCTTTGTTTTTATTTTGATCACTTTATTTCATTGTCTAAGTCCTTTTCTTTGCCTTTTCAATCTTTTGAATTAACTATTTTTCAATAAAAATCTTACAAGCACAAAGATCTCTCTGCAAGCCCCCACTTTTTTCCATGTGTTCAAATCACATTTTCCTAGAGTTTAGAGCCTTGTGTTCAAATGGTTGTCTAAAATCCCCTGAAACCCCAAGATGGTGACAAGTGTTACCATCGTGAAATTTTAAGCTTGATCTACATAGTTTCCAAGTCCAAATATCCCTCAATTACTCACCCTCCATTCGATCTTAAAATTGATGGCTCAAAATAATCTTTGGCACTAAGTGGTAAATACTAAGATCTCTCTGAGACCCAAAGATCCAATATGCCACCATGTGGCACCATCATGTGAGTATGGGAATTGGTATAGGTTGGTCCATCAACAAAGAGATCTAAATCCCATACATTGGAGATCATCCCATGTGGCATCATCCCTAAAGCTCGAGACTCAGAGGGGAACTTGCCCATAGTGATAACTAAGAGGCCATGTGATCCTACCATACAACATGATTAAATTTCATCTTGTTAAACTTGTGAAACTAGGATGATGCCATGATTACATTCCATCTTGGTCATCCTTGTGGAACTAATGACATCGTCAAACATCCTAATAGAAAATTTGGTAGATGTTTACCCATCAAGAGACTATCAATGCCTAGGTCCCTGAAACAATGAGAGTTTGATATGTGGAAATTAACACTAGTTTAAATTTGATGATCAAATCAAATGTCAAAGTTATTTGAATCAAGATAAGGTTGTTTGATAGTAAAATATGAATAATGGGTTTTTATGGCTTTGAATTTCAAGCAGAATTCTTTAGTCTATTGAGTGTTTAGGTGTAGGGTGCCTTAATCAAAGGTATCTAATGTATATGAATGACTTGTTTTAATCTACAAAATCATTATTTTATATCCATTTAGTGCTTATTTCCCTTACCATTGATGAGATTTTTTCTACTTAGTCATTTTCCTTGAAATGTACAGGTTTAATTGATTTAGTGTATATCCTGTGGCATGTCAACCATCTATGGATCTTTGAAAAAGTGACTAAGTGTTTGGATACCTTAGGATCTATGATTGTTCCACATGGAATGATCATGGAGGTCAAAGCATCAAGAGTAAACTCATATAAGTCCCAAGGACCCTAATCCCTTGATATTGTGCCATGTGGCATGATCATGAGAACTCATACACCATCAAAAATTCAAAAGTATTAGATGGGATTGAAGGCCTACCAACTATTTGATCTCATAGATCAATAGTTTGTTATGAGAAGATGGATCATCAAAATGATGCAAAGCCTTGAAGCCCAAAGGTCTAGGATGATACCACATGGCAACATCTTAGGATCGTAGAACTCAAGGACATAACAAACACAATGAATATCCTCAATGACAATGACCATCGATCTCTTACATCGATGGCTCATGGATGCCAATCATTGACAAACCTAGTTATAGTGGTCCCATCCTCAAAGGCCTAAGATGACACAACATGGCACCATCCCCGGAACTTGAGTAATCAATAGGGATCAAACACCATAAAGGAGATTGGGAAGATCTGAAATCATCTTGCATGGCATGATCATGTTATATCAAAGTTAAGATCATAACTAATAATTATTTATCCCTAGAGCCATGTCATTGTGCCAAGTAACACAAACGAGTTAAATTTTAGCTTGTTGGGGCATGTGAAAGCGATGGAGAAAATAAATGAATATTTTAGAGAATAAAGAAGAGTGAGGATAGTTAAGGGAGGGGTGAATGAAGGACACATGGTGAATATGCTTATTATGGAAGCTTAAAGTGAAACCAACAACTAAATCAGCATGCCATATTATCAAAAAGACCCTAGAGCATAAAATACAAACATTTTTCCTTAGAGGTGTGGCCTCTAATGATAAATTATGGCTTGGATGGAAAATATAAATATTCTCAACCACATTCCCTCCCCATCTCAAATCATCATTGAATTTTATAACTTCCCCATTAGTGGGATCAGGATGATTTGAATCTTAGATTATCTTTATCTATAAAGGATCGAGCAGTCGATGCAATAGGGATTGGCTTATTTTGAATTAGAACAAAAATATAATAATCCCATACTTATTTGATTTTATAGATCAATCTCCCTTTTTTTTCAATTTGATTGGTTATGCAAGAAAATTTGTAATTGAATGACTTTTTTAAATCCCATTTATTGTTAATCAACTAACATATCTTGATATTTTGAGTGTTGTGGAGCTTGGTGGTCATTTCTTGCACATGTGTCGTCATCAACTTACTATCAAACTCTTGCATCATCCTTCTAGTTGTGGTTGTGCTAGGTCTAGCTTAGCTAAGGGTTGGTTTAATGAGATTTGCACATGTAGACACTTCAATTTCACCTTCATGATAGCATGACCCTTTTCTCTCCATTTCCCTCTTTTATTTTGTATTTTTTATAAGTTTACTAGTTTAGATCTTGGGTATCAATGAATGTAATATTTTTTTAATGCTTATCTAATTTCTCAATATTTTTTATTATTTCTATTGCATTGTTGTATCTATGTGTATAATAAACATGTTTGAATTAGTTATAGTTTATTTTTAATCTATATGTTGGTTCTTTAGGTGTTAGTTCTCTGTTTAATGCATGTGGTTAGTTTGAAATACTTTAGCATAGGCCCCTTAAATTGGAATAGTCACAATGAGCCAATTAATGAATATCAATGCACCTAGACCAGGTAGAAGAAACCTGAGGGAGGTCTTGTGAATCTCCTTTCAAGAGAGGTAGAGGTTCCTCAAAAATCCCTTTGTCTGTGTTGTGTTTGTTATATCAAAATATTGAATAATAGTATTAGTACTAGAAAGAGGGCCAACACAAGATAATATTTGCATCTAAAGCTTAGAATAAAACACTTTATAAGTATTTAATACACTAAGATATACCAAAATCAAAGATGTAAAACAAAAGAATAAACACTAGGTCAAAGTCTATTGGTGTCAAATTTGAGCTCTTACAACTCAGTGAACATAAAAAATTGATGACTAACAAAAGGAAAGCAAAAACTAAATGTGTCTAATCAGATGATAGCTCATGTATAGCTATATTCACTCCCTTTGTTAATCCATTTTTTATCACTTAGAATCAATAAATGGCCAATCTAATGGCTTATCTTGGTTAAGGTGGTTGCTTGGTGAACATCCCATGGATTCCTCATGACTTGTCTAAGAACTCAAACAAGTTTTATCCAAATTACGTAATTGGTATAAGTAAACTAATGAAGAATGCATCCAGGCATTTAAATATGCCCTTATCTAAACCTAGGTTAAATATGAGGATATAACATGCCATTTATTTCCCTATTTTTTTGGGGGAACTTCATATGCCTGGTATCTAGGATTATCGGTCAGCTCTATCACATTTTGGGGTGACCTTAACATAGTGTTTGTGAATCACTTTAGGTTCCTGATTGATCTAGTTAATTTATATCACCACTTTATTAATTATATAATAGAAACAAACAAGCCCATGAACATGTTTAATTTCACAAATTATACCAACTCTTAAAATACCCATACCTCTTAGTTGAGGGTCCATCTATTTAGACCTACTTGAGAGCCCTTGACCCATTGACATCCATGTTCCTTGGGATAACTCCTACTATAATCACATATTTGTCCTTGTGTTATAATGAAGTGGTTAATATTGAACATCAGATGGACCCACAATGGTATGGTAGAATACCACTACTATCTTTAGGGTAACAAGGTCCTTATAATCAAATACCCATGATCAATCAAGCTCTCATACAAAACATGCCACTAATAAACCCAATCCCAAGAGCTATGTATTCAAGTCCTAATATAATGTATAATCCAATCCCATTGAACTTCATGCCTAGTGGACAATCATATGCACCTCTAAATCACATAATGCCACAGGTGAGTAATCAATAATTAGTTACCATGACATATAACAATGTCACTACTATGCCAATCACTAGTGATTATGTTTCTTCAAGTGGCATTCAATAAGTTATACCTTCATTTATACACAATCAAACACCTATAAACAACACTCATAACCAAATAAACATGGCTACCCTAGCAATTCTAAATGTTGTTTCACTTGTGGTCAACCCACAACTAAAACTGGAAAAACAACATAATACTTGTACAAACCCACAAGTGGATAATTTGTTGCAAATGGTTCAAATATTTTCAAATGACATGATTAATCTATAGAGGTAAGTGCCTAAAACACAAACCAAACCATAATAAACTCACCTCAAAGTAGGAATTTCAAATTTCAAAGGACCAATAGGCAGCAGAATACCAGGTCTAACAATGGAAATGTTCCTAATCCCCTAGAAAATATAAATTAGAATACCAATAATAGGGCTTCAGACTCAATGAACATGGTTGAGTTGGCCTTGTCAACATGGTGTAGAGTACATAACACATCTAATCATGTTGAAATAGATTGTGTTGAATTCATAGTTTCCTTTAATATCTTTCAAAAGGACCTAGATAATCTTTAAATAATTTTAAAGATTTCCCACACCCGATGATAATTCAAACTAGGATAGAGTAAACAAAAATACAACCCTAGTCTTGGAGACCTATGAATTCCCATTTAAGGATGATAATGAGCTCGATGATAACTTAGACGAATTTCATGCCTTTAATCAGTTCTAAAGGGGAAATAATTATCAGCTAAGGAGAAAATTTCAAAACCCTTTGACCTCCTCCACTCTAAATAACACCTAGGTTCCAGCAGATCTAGATTCAAGCAAAAATCCTCCTCCACCTAAGTAACCTACAACATCCTATTAATCTAGGAACAACTTAACCCCTTCATAGGTTGATAAACTAAAAAAGCAAAATATAATTGTGTATAACATTATAGAGAATCTAAAGAGGATAAAGGAAAATATACTATGGATGGGTTCCTTTATATTTCTAATAAAAAAGACTTATTATTAAAATAAATATCTCCTCCTAGAGGGAAGGAACATGATAAGACTGCTAATGCACATGTTGCCATTTATAAATAAAAATTAAAATCCCAAAATTTTTTACATATAGTTTGTACTTTTGGTAAAAACTTACATAAATATCTTATGGATTTAGGTGCTTCAGTTAATGTTATGCCATACATAATTTGTCAACAATTAGGCCTCACTCCAAAAAAATCAAACAGAAAAGTTGTCTAACTAGACAAGATAGAGGTGAAAGTGGTGGGTGAGTTGAGCAACATACATATGTAGATTGCTTCGAATCCAAAAATTCAATAATTTATCGACATCTAAGTGGTAGATATACTAGATGCATATGGCATGCTCTTGAGCATATATTGGTCTAGGACACTCAATGGTTATACGACAACTAACTTCTCATATATGTGGCTCCTATGGATAGGTATTCCAAACCAAATTAAAATCGAAAGAGAACCCAAGATGAATCACATGATTATATAATGCAATAGAACCAATGAAATTATGTATGAAGAGTCAGAACTTGCAGTGTATATATTGGAAAAGGAAGTAAAATCTCATGAAAGCTTCTCTATTTATATGCTAATTGTGTGACATGAAAAATTAGAATGTGTCGAGCTAGATCAATTAGATAAGTAGGATTTCCTTTATGCCCCTAAGATAAATTAATTTCATTGTGATACCCTAGTATATGAGAGTGTGGAACATGTTGATCTAAGTGCGTAAAAATTTTGTAAACAACTCCTATAAACAATGGGTATGACTGAGTTAGAAATAAATAAATTGAAATAGGCTAATCCAATGGAAAACAAAGATTCTGTAAGCTCCTATGGAGAGAAAATCATCATTCTAAGTAGTCTAAGGATTACCTCTGCTAATAAATACCTGACCAAAAGGTCATTATCAACTAAGAAAAAAAGTGTATGCCCACTAGGCATTGAGAAAATTAATGATGAATTCAATGTTACAATAACACCTATACACTAGAATATAATCTATAGAACTAACAATCACTTGTGGACTCTAAAATTAGATGGATCTAAGTATAATAATGTGTGTGGTATTGGCATATATTACATTAACCCATGAGGTAAATCATACATGGATGCCTTTCACCTATAATTTTCCTGCATGAACAATGTGGATGAATATAAGGCACTAGTTCACAGCCTCCAATTTGCTCTGAGAAATAAAATGAAGAGTCTCAAAGTGCTTGGTGATTCAAAATTGGTTTTCAAGCATATTAGAATCAAATATGCTTAAAATGGTAAATGTTTATCTAGATACCTCAGTTGAGTATGGAACTTGATAGAGGATTTTGATGCATGTAATAAACAAACATTTCCTCATAGAAAAAACTACATTACAAATGCATTAGCAACAGCAACAAGTACCTTGGAACTAGTTGATGAATCTAAATTGAGGAGGTTTTAAGTGGATTTTTTCTCCACTCATTTCTTGATAAATTTAGGAACTTGAAAGTTTTTAATGATGATCAACACATTCTTAACTTCATCAACAACACCAAGGTGTTTGCAAACCATATTATAGATGAAGACAACTAAGAAGAGTGTTAAATAGAGTAAGAGGGGATTATGAACTTGAAAACAAAAAGTATACTAAAGGGAATGATCTCATTGGAGTGACTATTTTATATTTATTTATCAAGGATAATGAAAAAAATCAACCCCGATAAAAGGTGTGCTTCATGAACATTGTAAATTATACAATGCTAATGATTTGAAAAATGTGATTTTAGGCATGACAGGCACTCAAAATGGAAACAATGGATTGAAAAATCCATTAAAGTGATAGGACCTAGGTTCCACAAAGCTCTGACACAACTTGTCAGATTTAAGAGCACATATGATTACCTTTGTATAAGCAACTAAATGCGGAATTAACCAGAAGTAACAAGTAACTAGAAATCAGAAATAGCACAGAATATGAGAGATAACACACAATTGTATTCAACTCATTCCAGAAGGAAATTACAACAAAGAGATCACACTCTTTCATCCACTTCGTGGGCATACCAGTAATCTTCCCTCAAGAGTTATCTTCTCTCAATACAGGTCACAACAAATGGCTAACATAGAGCTGTTGTTCACCTCAACCAGTCAGTACAATACTACCAGTACAACCGAGTACGAATTGGTAATCCAAGTAGATATCCCTTGATCTTGCTCCTTGATGTGTTGCTATCACCTTTGATCTTGCTACCCCACAGATCTATCTTTAACCTCACACACACCCCTGCAGATCGATCGATCTTACTTACCCTTGTAGATCTCCTCCCTGATCTTGCAACAACCTGCAAACCAACCCTGATCTTACATACTTGGAAGAACCCCTGTGATTCCACCAATGGAAGAACTCTTCTGGTTCTACACTTTACAATACAGCCCATGAGTCTATTATATAGATCCTATGCATACAATAATTAGACAAGCGGCTTAAGACTCGAATTAGTCTTTAACATGCAAACAATCGGTTCAACAAACTGTCCGTCAACAAGCAGTTCTGGAACCACACAGGCGATCGACATCGGTCCCTATCCATCTGGAGGTGACCGACGTTGGCCGACTCCTAACCGATGTCGGTTGCTTTCTGTCGACCTCTGACTGACGTCGGTTGGCCTGCCGACGTCGGTGACTGTGACACTCATCAACCTCTTCCATGTTTGCATCCGGGTGAAGCTTTTAGCTCCACAACCTAACATAAAGAATTTAAGGATGTCATTCCATGAAGCTATGAAGACCTCAAGTTATTTGACACTTCCATTCTCATGCATATTATCCCTCTCAATCCTAAGGTCAAGCCATTTTGACAAAGACAAAGGCCCATAAATCTATTGTTAGAGCCATTAATCCTTGAATAAGTATATAAGTTGATCTTACCAAGGATTATATTTATTATAAGACACTCTACATGGGTGGACAATGTCTTCCTAGATAGAAATAAAAATGGAGAGATATTCCTTTGTGTTGACTTTCATAACTTCAGCAAGGCCTTAGAAAAAGATAATTACCTGCTAGATTCGCTAGATGAAGTTCTACATGTGTCGATAGAATGTGAATCCTCTATATTTTCAAAAAATTGTTAAGAACATAGATAAAGTGATATAAAATATGAAAACATACACCTAAGACCTCATGAGCTCAACAAAACACTAAAAAGAGTACAATGCTTTAGATATTTAAACGAATGTAATGCAAACCTTCATTGTAATTTATCTTCGTTGGGATGTGGTTTGGATGTAAATATTGATGGTTTTTATGTATTCCAATTATATTTATTCACCTTCATTAAAGCTATGGACCATGTTGATTTGATCATAGAGTAGAAGATTGATACACAAAGAGACTTGATGATTTGATAACACTTCATTGTATATCTTGAGCATGTTGAATTGCATTGTAAAGTGGTATTTTTATATAAATCTAGATCAAATAATACCCTTCATATTGAAATTAAGATGAACAGTTACAAAAGAATCCTCAAAATTGCACATGGATCAATGATGTGAGCCCTTCATCTCAATCAAGATGAAGGGTGGATGATGATCTTTGCAAATATAAATGATGGATGAATATAAGCCCTTCATCTTGTTTCCAAGATTAAGGGTGGAGGATGCCCCTTGTAAATATAAAATATGAATGAATGTGGGCCCTTGATCTTATTTCCAAAATGAAGGGTGGGGCATCCTCTCCAAGAAAACACATGGATCTCAAATGTGGGCCCTTCATCTTGTTTCCAAGATGAGAGGTGGAGAATAATCCCCTCTTATTACTATTTTTTTGAATAATTGGTGTGCTCACAAGGGTATATTATTAGGATCTCAATATTTCATTTTTGCATGAAGATGTCTTTTAGAGGGGGAGAAGAGGAAAATTAGTAATTGAAAGAGTAATTAATTAAATAGATCAAAGACTTTTTTAATTAATACAATGTGAGGAATTGATTATTAGACTAAAATTGAGAAGGAGAATGTGATTTAACAGAGAAAGTAAAATTATCGAATTGATAAGAGAAAAGGGAATTGAATAGATAAATTGACCAAAATGATAATTGAATAGAGAAATTGATAAGATAAATATATAAACTATTTATGGATCATGTAGCATATAGGAGTTACATTTCTAGGTATATATAGAAATGAGGTACATAGTATGTGGTCATATCAAGTTATAAGATGCATGATATAGATTATAGAAATGTTTAGAGATTAATAGTAAAATCTCAAAAACCAATCAAGCACACACACAAGAGCACTCAAAATTAAAGCAATAAGAAAATGGTCCCAGGAGACCTCATTCAAGTGGCATGTTCTAATGCCACACAATCAAAGGGACATGACTTAGTCAAATGCCCCCAAAGCATATAATAACATATTAAAATGTCCACATACAACAAATAATGACATATTTAAATGTCCAAATAGGCAAGCAAAGAAATTGGGGGCACAATCAATGGAGCATATTCAAATGCTCAAATAAGAAAATATAATGAAAGATAATAGAAATCAAGGAACACACTCAAGGAAGTGCAAAAATGGAAAATTAGGTAAAATATAAGCAACTGACATGATCCTAACATACTAGTTCTTAAAAATATGTGTTAGTAAGTAATGTTAAGTACATAGCATATCAAGTACATTGAAAGGTATAAGCATGGATATAGGAAAGTGTAAGTATGTAAGTTAGAACATGATAATGGAAAGTGATCATATAATAACATAACCTGGGTGTATCTTGATCAAAGAATCAGATGTTTTCAACATACTTAGGACGTGAATGGAAGGAAGGCCCAAAATTCATATGTTCATATATCATGTATTTGGGTATGCCTGTATCACACTCAAATGAAGTGTGAAACATATGCGTATATAAGAAAGAATGATATGTTATATACTAACATGGAGAAAACAATATATTTATAATAAATATTACAACTAGAAGCATGTTGATTTTTTTGGGTATTTTTAAATTATTTTAATTTTTTTGTATTTTTGGAATATTTGAATTTTATGAATATTTAATGTTTTCAACCTTGGGTTGGATCATTTGCATTGTTTTGATCATGGTTAGATATGTGAAAATGGTGCATGTTTGTTTCCTTCTCATGATTTACATATGGAGTATAAGAATGATTACCATCATGTGGTATATGAATCAATTTTCCTTAATGGGAAAAGGAGATACCTTGCTGATTTTGATCAATTTTAGCTTCCATTTGGTATAACAAAAGTGTTCTCACTGTGAATGAATATTAATATTTTTGTGGCATAACCCAAACTCTTGTTTGAATTATTTTAGCATCACAAGCAATTGGTATTATTATGCTGCCCAAGGAGTCTTTCCAACCTCCTTTATGTTGTAAATATTCTAGATCAAATACAAATTTTTGCAAACGTCTTGCATTGCAAGTAGTTTTTTTTATGTAAGAACAACATGGTTATGCCAAAAATAAACACCACCCATGAATAATGTGATTTTTATATCTTGTTGGCCTGGGGTTTTTTTTTTTCAAATTGATGTGTTTATTTTGGATATATATTGTATATCATTTGTACTTATATATCTTTGTTAGAATGATCTTGCAAAGGTTTGTTCAGATCTATTGATCACTAGGTTGTGAAATTGAATCTTTGGAAGGATCATCAAATGTAAGTTGTTATTTATCAATAAGATCTTGGATTTTATGTTTCAATATATTATATCAATTATTATAATTCCCACGACCTTGGTGATAGTCATAATAAGAAGTATTATCATATCTTTTTGGTAGTGGTTGACTTATATCGACCTATATGGGGGGAGGGAGAGATATGAGATGGCACTCCATAATATTTTTAAGTAAAAAAATTGGAGGCTTAGGTAATTATGTAAAATATATTTTAGGTGCATTGTATAAGATGAACCAATTAGATTTTTGTGATATTGTATTGGTCAGTGTTCTGGGTTTCATTATAATCTTTGCATCAATTTTTGAATGAATAGGTATGTGAACAGATTCTAAAAATCTAGTTTAATTGGTATGTGGGTGTGGTGAACCCTTATTTTCAATGGAAATATTATGTTTGGTCCATTATATAGATTGAAACATAGAGACACATATGGTGGATCTACATTACTTGGCGAGGTTGTCATATGTAATGTTCTCAAAAGAATACCTTTATATGGGGGTGACATGTAACAATTCAAATAGTGAAATTTTATCAATAACATCATTGGAGTGTTTTTTAACAGTATATGTTATTGAGATATATTGCATATGCTCCTTTTGGTTTCTTTTATTTTGAAGAGTAATTTGCATTGATAAAGGCAAGTTTTAATAAATGATATCCTTTGGGGGAAAATATTTGCAATCAAAGGTAATAAGATTTGCATTGTGTATTAGATCTTGTATAATATCCAAAAAAGAAGCCAACGTTTTGTCAATTGGTACCCAGTTTTTACACAATGTCTCATAGAATATATCTTTGTAATTAATTGATTATTTCACAAGGTCAAAAATTAAGATCCTAGTAGGTGTATTGCTTGATTTCTCAACATGATTGAGTGTAATAGGAATTTGTTGCATAGGTTACATATTATAACAAGAAGAATTGTAAAAACATGTTTTCTGTTTCCCATTTGGTTATTTATTTTAAGTATATTTTAGACGGGTTTGGAAATATATGGGGCACATCAAACAAGAGTTATTGTGAAATATTGGAAAAGAAAAAAAATGATATATGCATCCATGATTAATTTCTTGGAAGTAAATTGAAAATTTTTGTAAAATATTTGTAATTTATAAATTATAAAACAGATTAAAAAGTAGGAAACCCTACATCCACTAGGGTTTTGAGACCAAAGGTCATGTTCACCAAATGTTTAACCCTAAATTTTGATATGTGTGGATATATAGTGTTAAGGGGGATTAGATTAAATTTTACACAAAGATGGTGAAATAATATAATGAGTAGGCCAATTAATAGAAAACTCAAAAAAATAGTAATCTACATTTATACAAGATAGATTGCTAAAAATAGTAAAGTATATCTATTTATAGATATTGGAATAAACTAGAAACAAATGATACGTAGTTGGTTTATTGTACACATGTAGAGTTAGGCAAGAACAGGTTGGAAGTGGACTAGAAGATGATCCTAGAATAGACGTCAATTTTTAGAAATATTATTTTTATGGCCTCAGATGCTTGTATCAGATCTAGGTAATTATGTCAACGTAATCATGTATGAAATATTAATTGAATATTGATTCAATCAACTAGAGCCTTATAGGTTTTTTTTTGCCTTTATTTTGATGTGTTTAAATCATGCGCATAGGCTATCACTCCATTTTAAATTATTAAACCCTAGCTCTTCACCCTTGGAATGACTATGGGAAAAATGGGTTAGTGGGTTCATGATGTCAAGCTTCCACAAATAGCCCTATATCAATGGGCATTGCATATATATATACTACTCTAAAAATGGCCTCATAATTATATAGTTATCCCATAAGTGTTATCTTATGGACGCACAAGGATGAAATGTGTGATAACCAAAGACATGCAATGACCTAGATTATAACTTGGAATATACGACTCGAACTACCCTTTGAATGATTCAAATTTGTAGAAATATTGCTCCTATGAATAATATATAAATAGGGATGGATATGGCATGTTTGTTCACTTGAATTCTTGATTGAGTGTTTCTTGGTATATGGCCTTGTGATTTATTTGTGATTTCTAGGTGATTTATAGCTTTTGAATGAATGAAGGTTGATCTTGTATATATACCAATCCCTTTTAGAAATATATCACATTAAAACACTTAGTCAAACCTTTAGGATACGTTTATTTTTGCAAATTGGATGACTTTTGGGCACTAAACACTTTTTTGTAAAATTAGAAACTTATGTCAACATAGGTGTTTATCTGGGATGCAAGTGTCAAGGAAGCTAAAAAATAGGTACAAGTCCAAAACTGGCAATGAAGAGTAATAATTAGGTTTAGAGATTTTTGTAAGTATAGAAGGCACGGTTATCGGATTAATAATGGTTAGACTAAGAGATAAGAAGTTAGGCACAAAGAGATAGTGAACACGAGCCTTTTGACAGTGGACGGGTTGAGAACTGAATGGTACAGCCATGATAGGTATTTTCCAAGTGTACAATATTTAGGTACTACATAAATCATATTTTAGTATCTGTAGTGGGACTTGTAGTTGAAACTCTTCAATAGGCTTCCCAGTCCACCTAACTTCTACAAAAAAAAATTGGTTGTAACATTATTAAGGGTTAGGTAAATATCAAATGAGAATAAAAACAAACATTTATACCTATCAATTCAGCTCAACGAAGTGAGAATTTAGGTATGATTGCACAATAATCCAAAAAATCAAGGTACTATAAGTGATTGGTCATTCTAACATAGACAACATTAGATAATGGCTGATTATGAGCCTTTCTAAAATTTCTCAATTTTAAAAAAGAAAAGCCCTGGGTTTTGGTTGTATTTATTTGATCTCTCATGAGTTGAAATTCCAAATTTGATTGAAGTGCCATCAAACATGCTACAACACTTGATTGATTTTGAAATAGTTAACATTCCCACATTCATGCTAAAGTAAAGTAATTTAATTATGTTGAAATAACTCTATCTTGTGCTATAATCATTTCCCAATTGAATTTACAACAATTGTGAGGATAGATTCTATAAATTATAATATCATTAGATAAAATCAAATCAATTTATTATCTATTATTTTGATGGTTTTATTGTTGTAACTTTTTTTTCCACCCTCATTCTTTGAATTCTTGCTATCTTGGAAAGCCTCTCTCTCTTCATTTATCTATCTATGCAAAACAAGTAGTGAGTAATAAAAATTGAAAATATGTTACTTGGATGTCCCTAATGTTTATTCACCATGTGTATTTTTTATGCCATTAATCCATGAGGATCCAAAATTCAATCCATTCATTAAGAAGAAGTTAGAAGACCTGATTTTATTATTCATCATATCTTCAAGGGATGGGTTATATGAATGGTGTAAAAATGGCCATCTCATATAGGCAATGATTGCTTAACTGTTAGTTCCTGCAAGTGGCAACTTAAAAATGGCCACTCACTTTAATTGGATTTTTTTTTTTTTAGTAACTAGATGGGTCATATAAAAAATAAAAAATAGTTTCTATTCAAATTATAAATGGTTAGGAAGCCTTTACTGGATGGAAAGACATCCCCAGTGGTTATAATATGGATGACACATATGTAGGAAGGCATCAGTGAATAGTTCAGGGGTTTATGTGTTTGTAGGAATGATTCAAAGGAAATAGTGAGGAAAGCTTTGTGAGTAGGATATTTGTATGTTTTACTTGTTATATATCTCAATGTAGTCCATCATTTTCTAATACAAAAATAGTAAGTAGAGATATTACATCTTCCAACTACTTTTTCCGTACACATTATGGGGTTTTCCAAGTTAAAAGTCTTTGTTAGTTATCTCTATTGATATGAGTTTTGTCTAAGTGTATTTGAGTTTATATTTAGTTATTAAATATGTTTATATTCCAACACAACAAATGTACACTAATTATAGATGATTATATTAATTGAGTTGTTATTTAGAAGTAATATTAGAATAAAACATCAAGTTTTGATTCTATTTATTTCTATAAAATTAGTGATTTAATATTTTATTTCTATAGATACCCATACTCGTCTATGATGATTAGAAGGCTTCCCCTTATTTCCCATATGAGTGAAATTAGTTCCCTATTTTCTCTACCAAAAAATTGAAATATACCATAATTAAAAGATACATTTGGAATGCTACTCAATATCCATATATGCGAATGAAACTCAACATATTATTTGTAAATCATGTAAATACCTAGTCCAAGAATTAAATTAAAATTTGTTCTCTCCTACTTTACTCTTTTATTTTAGTGAGCTCTTCTTCCCCTCTCATTTTTTGTTTCCCGTTATTTAGTTTTTGGTTCTTTGAGTGAAAATGTGAGTGTATTTTCAAAATCTTTTCATCCCAATGCCTACTAACCTTATAATAAGTATAAATTTTTTAACACTTTCACCTACTGATGTATCACATGACTTATTAATTCCTCTTAGTGTGGCTCCGTCTTTCTCTTCTTATTTTCTTGAAGAGTGGGTTCTTTCTTTCCCATATATCATAAAGAGCTTGGGATCCTTAATGATGGTTTGTTTGCAAATAGCCGTGTACAATGGTTCATATTCCAAAAAAATACAAGGAATAAGAAACCAACATTTTTATGTTAAATGTGACCTTTCCTTTTTAAAATTGAAATAAAAGATGAAATACTTTTCTTTAACATTCATAACTCATTGGTTTTCACATGCTTATTTCCATCACTTATTGTATTTAAAAGTGGTGAAGTTGGTGGAGTGCAATATCCTTATATGCTCTTTTCATTTTCATTTTCATAATTTTATTGGAATATTAATACATTTTCATATCCTTCATGACTTCAAGGTTGATCTCTCTTTTGAAGTACTTTTATGTCATGTTGAGGTAGACCCATGCTTCCCTTTTTTTGTTTTGAATTATGTCCACTCTTTGGGATCTCCCTACAATCACCTTGAGGTTTTTTATAAATAATGTTATGAGTATTTTAACTTTTTTATGATATTCTTGCTATTTAGGTAGTGTGAAATCCTCCTTCATGAAATCTACTCTCAATTTAGCCATTCTAGGGCATTCTCTAATCTTCATTTTACTTCCACCACATCCAAGGCCTATATATTGAGGACTATCCTCTACCATTATGGGATTGGGAATTTATTGGCCATCCTTTCCATGCTATTATTTATCATATCCCATTTTTATTAGTATTTTAGATTTAATAACTCTAGTATTCTTCTCAAAATGTCCATTATATTCATTTAATGCTACATTAGAAGAAACAACATGTGATGGAGTGCTTACCATAACTTTGTCATGATTCTAACATCTTTGGTAAATGGTTGTATGTTTTTATTAGTAGACCCTTCTTTCCTTTCCACTCCAATATCTTATTCAATCCTTGCTAGAAAATATTCCTTTGACAAAAAATATTGTTACAATTTCTCTAGGATACAAATGTATAATTCTCAAGGATTGAGCCATGTAACTTGTAATTTTTTATTCTCTATTTCAAAGTGTTGCACTATCATTCTAAGTTCTCTTTTCTAATCTTGTACCCAAAATGGAAAGGTGGATCTCCTCAAGTCTTTTCATCATGAATTTTTTTAGGTTCATTCTATGAAACACCCTACCAAATAACTTTGCATATAATATTTCTTTATACATAAAATCCTATGTGTAAAAAAAATTGTTGCAAGCCATATGGAACTTTCTCCTTTGATACCAATTGATTTGTAGTTTCCTCCATAAACTTACTTATTGGAAATTAAATGTATTTATTTTTATCCATTATACAAGTACTTAAAAATCTCACATGGGAGTTGTTTTAGAATGTGTTAGACTTGTAGAAAACTCACTATAATGAATAAGATACTTTTAAAACCATAAAAAATGTGGAGAGAAATAGAAACAATCCACACAACAAAAAGGATTTTAAAATTTAAACCCCTATGCGGAAAAAAAGTAATTAGAAGTGAAAATTTCACACATTCCTTTCCTTTCCAATGAATGATGGGGAAATTCCAATAGCTCATAAATATCACACTTTATGGTTTGTCTTATCCTTTTAATGCTACTATGAAATAATTACAAATATCATAGAGTAGTATCAACTATAAACAATTGAATACTACTTTATACTCACTCATGCATTCACCAATTCACTCCAACACTTCTACTAATACTTGATGCCAATTCCTTATCCAAAGGCCCTTATTATTCATTTTTTTAGATGAATATTTGAATTCCAAAGGCTCTTGAATTTCCAAGAATGAGAAGACAAATCACATTTTTTTTTTTACTCTAACTATTTATTTCCTTCATGTGAAAGAACCATTTAAGTTAAGGCAAAACCCCGACTTAAGTAATTGGTGGCTAAAAAACCACCCTAGAAGCTACACAATCACACCTAAAAGTTTGTTAAACTATCACTTTAAGAAAACCAACGGTAATATAACCACCCCTTACTTTAACAGGTTGTGTTGTAACACCAAAAAATCCTACAGCTTACGTAGGTCATAATATTTTCATACTCAAGTGTCATTTGATTTGAAAGCATATAATGTTTTGGGAGGAACCCATATATGAAATAAAAATTGGCTTATGGTGAATTATACAATGCATTTCATCTTATTAAAATAAATAATATTTTTTTAAGACTAACAATGCAAAACATTTTTACATGTGAAATTTCCTCTATTTCATTAATACTAGCATGTTCTGTGAGTCCTATAGTGTTCTTGATTATCTATATGGATCCTTATGGATCAATTTGCTTCCCTTTGATAGTATGATAGACCCAAGAGGCCTTTTGTTGCATATCAGGGATAAAAGGGCATGTGACTCAGAATATTCAGGGTTGTATAATTAGAGGCCCATTCCTAAATGACTAAAGGGTTATGATTTTAATTTATAATTTTTAGTACCTAGTGACCTAGTGATTTAGATTTATTTATATGTTGAAGTTAGTTGTTATATGAAATATACAATTCTAACCCCACCCATCATCTACCTCCTTCAATAGTATGTATAAATCTTGGAACTTCCACTACATATCAAGAAAAAGGGAGGTATATTATTATAGATTTTTAACATTCAACAATGATTATTTTTTGTCTCATGCATGCCTTTGAAAAAAATTAGTTTTACGGGTCTCAATACTCATTGACCCAACTCCGATATATCCATATTATCAACACCCCTTTTTAGTAGTCTTTATATGTTCTAATTTTAAATGCATGCTCATACCATCTACTTAATGGCTAAGCAACACTCACCTCAAAGTGTTAGAAAAATATAGTAACGAAAAAAAAACCATTTATATTTTATTTTATATCAATTTGTGTATGTTTGACCCACAAATTTGTGTATAACTAATTTAGTTCAAATTAAGTGATATTGACGTATTAGTCAACTTATAAGACTAAAACCCCCTTTTTTGTATCCCCAAAGTGGCCTTCATGTGCCTTTTTTTGCCTCTAGGTCTATTGACTAGACCAAACTATACAATCTTAACAGTTTATTTAGATCATATTGTACAATCTTGGTAGTTAATTATCTCTCCCTTAGCCTCATGGGCTTGTGCACTACTTTCCTATTTTCCCATTTATATCCATTGGAAGTAGACATGGATGTCAATATCATGAAATTGGAAATCCAAGCTATCTATAAATAAAAAGTGTTGTAGTTCATTTGGACATCTAGTATTGAGCATATTCTTGTGGCATAAGAGGCATATTTATTTAGTCCAAGGTTCTTAATGATTTGTTTTTTTACTTCACTAAGTCCAACTATTAGAGGGATAATGAGTGGACACTAGCCACCCAATCTTTGATTTAATCCCCCAATGTTTTTTTCCTTACTATTTGTTCAAAGATTGAGCTATTATAGGTATATAGGAGTCACATCACAAACAGAGTCCAAAGAAAATAAGAACAAAACTAGTCAAATAAAACCCATGAGTTATATTTTTGTTTTAGACATTTTTTTTGAATTGGAAAGTTACGCTCAAGACACTTGGTTGCAATTAAGTGTATAACCATTATAATTATCTTAAAATTTGATCCAAATTTACAAGTGACAATTATCTTGACCTTGGTTTCAAATTTTTAAGTTCATATTTCTATGACATGTCTTCTACAACATTGTACATAAGGATATATCATTTATATCCTATTACATTTAATGTATTGACATTCCATTTATTAATTTAATATTATCAATGTATTGTAAATATGTTTTAAATACTTAAATGAAATTAAATTTGATTCATTTAGTGTTATACATTGATTACTTTCATTTCAATTTGTTTGAATATAAAAATGATATTATAAATAATATGGTGTCTTCTTTTTATTTCATCCACATGTATAATATATGAAAGGATACTATCATATATACTTTTTAGTTCTTAGGGTACTTGTTTAATATCCTTTTTATTTCATAGAGTACTTGTTTTACATGTGGAGGAGCATAAGAACAAGGAGAAATAAAATTGCTTTATATTAAGGACAACCATAAAGATGACATTTTTAACCTCAAAGGGTTAAAATAAAAATGCTAAGAAAGATCAAAATATAAACAAGAAAAATTTCAATAATACATTGTAAGCTAAAGTTATATAAATTTGATGAGGATGTTATCTTTGCATTGATGATCTTTTAGGTCTTTGCCACATTATCGATCAACATGGATCTAGGAAAGATATTGCTTTGTTTGCATTAATTACTAAATTTAATTGGTGATACACCCTCTAAGCGGTAAGGGCATACCCTTTATTTAATTACCTCCACCTCAATATCTGCATTCACAGATGTAGATAAAAATGGAGCGAATGAGCACAAATATGGCTCTAAAGTAGGCGAGAAAATTCATCTTGAAGGTCTTCCATGAGGTAATGCTAATGAATCTAACTATCCATTACCTAATGTTATTTTATATGTGTCTAAATTTGAAAAAGCTTGTCATTTATTTGAGAAGTTTACTTTAATTACTTATTTTGTCGACTGAGTCCCCCTCGAGAGCCTTTTGAAGCAATGGGTTCACAACCACTGGCAAGGCCATGGTGTGAAACTTGAGGGAGCCTAAAACATTAAAAAGGGATTTTGTTCTTTCATTTTTTTAACCCATAACACTACAAATCTATTATTAATCATGGGCATTGGTTCATTTTCAATACTCTGGTTGTGTTTTCTCATTGGATTCAAGATTTTCAATTCTTCGAGTATGTAAAAATGAAAGTACTCATCCAAGTTAAATTTCCTAGCTTGTCACTCCCCATCTAGGGTTTTATAGACTAGCTCATAAAACCCATAGGGCATTTCATCTGCCATGAGCAGACTAAATTATATATGGGGCCTTGAATTTATACAACAGTCTATGCATCTAAATTTATTAATTGATATTTATTTTGAAGTTGCTACCAAGTGAGCTAAACCCTACTCTCCTTACAAAAGATATCACTGATAACCTTCATGCCTTTTCTAAAAATGTGTATCCCTTTAACCTACAAGACCAAAGCAAAGGGAACATTGTGAAAATTAAGATAAGGTGACCACTAAAGGGACTAATATTTAATGGAGAGGCCATTTCTAAACCCTTCACCAGCCCAGTTGAGTTAAGGCTTAAGCTGCTCCCAAGCCCTCCATAAACTTTAAATTACAAAAGAACCCTTAATTTTGATTGGCATTGGGGTGATAAGTAAGGAATGAAACCCCAAGCCTTACAACATTTTCTTACCATAGGGGAGACCCTGAGAGATATAATGGCGAAAAAGAATCTTCTAGGCTTCATCCCCGAAAAGACCTTTGATTATCCATTTGGATGCAAGAGCAAGTCCTTGGATTTTAATATCAAGGAGACCCAATCCCCCAGCTTCCTTGGGGTGGTAATAAATGTTCTAGGAAACTCTTTGGAAGCCCTTGTGTCCTTCAAAATTATCCCAAAGAAAATCCTTTAGATTTTTTTCTAATTTTTTATAGGTAGCATTAGAAAGGGCCCAACAAGAGGAATAATACACATGTATGGCTGCCAAAACTTCAGAGAAGATTTGAAACTTTCCCGATAAAGAAAGAGGCTTAGTGATCCAAAAATAAATATTTTTTGACTCTCTGCACCACATATGACTATTTGGTAAGTCTTGCATTTATTTCACTGATAGCTTTGATTCTATCAGTAGCTCTCCTAGTGCAAAGGAGGGCAAAAAAAGTCTTGAACATCTTATCACTAATTTTTATCCAATACATATGATCTCATAGCTAAACTCCTTTGGATTTGTGTGCTTCCTCAATTTGGATATTTTGTCTCCATTGTGCCATTTGAGTTTGAAGGTGGACATTAAATTGTGCATGCTCTAGTTCTTATGAGGCATGGATGAACTCATGATTTGTAGCATTATGTAGATGTTGTTTGAAAATAGTTTCTTGCTTGCCATAGATCCAAATAAATGTGGAAGTTCAAGTAAAAACCTTAGACCACCACTAAATCCAACCAGTATCTTATTCTGGTTGAGGAACTAAGTTCGATATTCTAAAAATGTGTCTCACCATTGTTTCATGTTTGAGGTGGGCAATATTGAGATAGAATTGCATGGAAGTTGGCTTGAATTGATGAGAATTCCATTTAAAGTTAAATCAAATGGGGTGATGATTTGAGATAAAAGTATTAGTAATGATAGAAATAGGCCTTTCCTGTTAGGATCCTACTCCTTAAGAGTATACTTGATTACCTTTGTATAGGCAACTAAACACGGAATTAAACCAGAAGTAATAAGTAACTAGAATTCAGAAACAACAAAGAATAGATGATATGAGAAACAATACAATCTATATTAACACTCTTCTAGAAGGATATACAATGAAGAAATCTCACTCTTCCCACACCACTTGGGTGTCCAGTAATTCTCCCTCAAGAGTTCTCTCTCTCAATCAATTACAAACAACTCAATAACCGAGTTGTTCCCTCCACCAGTGACAATCAACTAAATGGTTGTTTTGCCTACCTAACAACAGATCTCCTTGATCTTGCTTACCAAATAGACCTTCTTGATCTTGCACACTTACAGATCTAACTGGTCTTGCTTACCATGTAGATCTACTTGATCTTGCACACCCTGCAGATCAACTGATCTTACACTTGAGGATCTAATCCTTCTTAGTCCTTAATTACAATATAGCCCCATGGGTCTCTTAAATAGATCCCAAACCAAACAATAATTAGAAACACAGACTCAAGACTAAAATTATTATTTACATGCAAACTCACTGTTCATCTAAAATTAGAATAGTTCTAAAACGCACAGACGACCGACGTCGATCTCTGTCTGTCTGGAGATGACCAACGTCGATTCCTGTCTGATCGATGCCGATCGATGCCTAACCGATGTCGATTGTTGTGTAACTGAACATTGTCGATATCAATTGAACGAACTGACATCGATTATTGTGACACTCAGTAACCTCCACCATTTTCATAACAATGAAGCTTTTAGCTCCACAACTTAACAATCTCCCACTTGTAGATAAACAGCTGCACCTGTACCTGTACATCCTCTAATTTATTTCTAGCTTGTATCCCTCTTCAAGTTCAATCTTGAAGACCAACAGAAGTTGAATGAAGATTCAACTTCTCCTTTGTTCCCAGCGTTGTTAACATACCTGTAGGGTTCTTATCCTTGCTAGCCACCATGACTGCAACAACCTTCTACAACTCTGAAATCCAGCTAACCACCATTCCACCAATAGTGAACACATATCTTATGGTGCTTCTCCTGTCATCCAAGTCACCTACCATATCCGAATCTACATACCCATGTAGAGAAGTGCTTCACCCTGCATAACATAAATACCTGCTGCTGGTCCCTCTCAGATATCTGAGAATCCACTAAATTGCTTTCCAGTGCTCCTTTCCTGGATTGGCCATAAACTTGCTGACAACTCCCACTGCTTGCGCAATATCAGGTCTAATACATACCATGTACTCAACCTCATCATGTGATTTAGGACACTGTTCATAGCTCAACTTGAACTGTCCAACCATAGGTGTGTTAACCAGTTTTGCATCCTGCAAATTGAACCTCTCCACTACCTTATTCACATAATCCTCTTGAGACAAAATCAACTTGTGATTTTCCTTGTCTCTAGAAATACTCATGCCAAGGATTTCTACTCCTAAATCTTTCCTAGCACATGTCTGAGCTACTTTTACCTTTAGCTCAGCAATTCCCTGTATGTATGAACCTGCAACAAGCATATCATCTACATACAGTAACAAGATAATGTAGCTATCATTATCCAACTTGGTAAAACAAACACAATGGTCACATTGACATTGACTAAAGCCATGCTTTGTCATAAACCTGTCAAATCTATACCACTATCTTGGAGCTTGCTCAAGATCGTATAACCTGGCCTTCAGTCTCACCTGTCTATTCTCTCCTTTCTTTAACCTGTGAATCCATTCATCTTTCAGTGCTTTCTTTCTGAATGGCAACTCAACCAAATCCCACGTTTGGTTCTTTTCCAAGGAATCAATTTCCTCATTCATGCCATGCTCCCACTATTTCCTGGATTCTACCTGCATTGCCTCTTCAAAACTTCTTGGTTTTCCACCATCAGTAAGCAACAAGTAGTATAAAGAAGGGGAATAATGAAATTGAGGTTTACATACCCTTTTAGACCTCCACATGGGTGTTTGAGACCCATTGATAGCTTGCTATCCACCCAAATTTCATTCTAATAGTGATCGATATCGGTCATCTCTCAGTCTACACCTGATCAATGTTGGTTCCATGCGACCGACCTGATTGATGTCGGTTGCCATCTGACCAACATCAATTTTTGCATGACCGACGTCAGTTCCTACCTGACCGACGTCAATATCCACCTATCCGACCTAACTGATGTCAGTTCTCACCTGACTGACGTCAATTTCCACCTACTCGACATCACCAAATTTGGTCTCCACTGGACTAACATCAGTTCCTACCTAATCGACGTCGATTCTCACCTGATCGACATCGGTTACCACCTGACTGACATCACTGAATTTGGTCTCCACCAGACCGACGTCGGTTCCTATCTGATCGACGTCAGTCTCTGCCTGATCGACATCAGTGTCTGTGTTTTCCTGTGAGTGATGATTTTTACCCATGAGCTCATTTTGGATCATAACCTTGTCCAAATCAACATTTCCCTGCTTAGAATTATTCAACCTCTTGAGCTGATCTCTGTCCATCATCTTCTCTTTGAAAACCAAGGCTTTTCATGTCTTAAATGTGTCAAAAACATCAGATTTCCACTTTATGCTATAAACCCATACCTTTCTTGTAGCTGTTGACGCTGAAGATTGCACCCGGGGTAAGGAGGCCTAGCTCCTGCCTTCTCCTCGCAACATGGAAACTCTCCTCTCGCCTGTGGGACTGGTGAAGCTGGATGAGAGAGTCTCTAGATAAGGGCTAGCTCCCTTTGATGGATCGTGTTTTTTCCAGCAAGTGCAAAACACATATATATATAGATATATAAAAAGGGGGGATGAAAAGGGAGAAAGAGAAATGCAGGAAAAAAACAAGCCTACTCTAAAAGAGGTGATGCACCAAAAACAAGGGTCGACCTTCACACATCCACTCTCAGAATCAGACAAATACATACATTACACTACACACTTGGTAGAAGGACCAGGCTGTAAAAGACTGACAGGGAGGCTTACATGAAAACACAAAAGACAGAAAATTACTGAGGTGCTGTGAAATGCATGCTATAGTAACTCCCTCTGTTTTGCACTTCTCAAATGTCCGCTCTTCTCCTTTCAGCTACAGAGGTGGTGCCTTGTAGATGACAGGTTTGCTGGTGTTAAACCTGTGAGAGCATCAAGAAACAATGACTAGACATAGACAAACACTCAAGGCATACTCTGAAACACCTATCCAAATGGAGGTAAAAACTGCATTTTTTATTTGATTCAGGCAAAAAATTTAGCAGGGTTGCGCCTAGGTAAAACTATGAAAATATGCTTTACAAATGAATAAGTCCACAATATATATGAGAAGCAAAGAGGCCCATGTGGTGCTCCTTCTTTTACAAGTGGCATACGTGTCCTTTCATGAAGAGAACAAGTCACTCAAGGAATTAAATGGACTGTTCATTTTGCCTTCTCGAGACTTACATTTCCTGCTTGGATGACTTACACGACTTGCCTTCCAATTTAATGTGAGACAGGGGAAACGGTTACACTTCTGGCTGCTATCATTCCAAATGATCGATTTGCTGGCATATCTCACCTGCCGAAGTCGCTTCTTCAATCTGCACCATTTAACTTAACTGCTCACTCATTCTTTACTTATCGCTCTGTCCAATTGTTCTTTATGCCATCAAGCAGTAAATGCCTTCTGTCTATGCCACTTGGATCGCTCAACTACTCCCTACCCTGTCATCTTTGCTTGCCACTTGGAATTTGTCCCTTTTGGCCGCTTGGTTCCTTGGGTGGACATACTGGCAGGTCACTTGATTCAAATCCCTTTTCCCAGCTAGCGCTTCTCATTTGAAAACAAATGGTTATTCTATTTCGTTAAAATTGATGCTTCTACGGCCGTCCTGCTTTTAAACATTAACAGACATTTCATTCTATTAAATTTGATGGCCACTGCGACGTCATCGGGCCCATGTGTCATCATATCGGATCCCTTGTCAGCCTTTGCATTTGTAGCGGCCCGAGTCCTTTGAAATATTTGAAGTGTCTGCCCGCCCTCTAAAGGGCACTTTGACTTTGACTATGCCTTCACGCCGATGAGCCTTTGAACTGAAGCCGATGAACCAAGACAGTTGAACTTCCACCTTTGAACCAAGCGATGACCTGAGATGAACTAGGATGAACCAATGAACTAGGCTTGAACTGAGCATGAACTTGAAGATGAACTCGCAACCCGAAAGTGACTGGCTTTGAAAATCTAGAGAAGAAGTTGACCAAAAAGTAAACCTGGACATTTGGCTGACCAATCTCCTTATGTTGTGGTTGAAACAACCTATTTTGCCCATCAATTATCTGGTGACAAAATATTCACCCAACAAGGATGATCCTACCAAGGTATCAACCTTTTCTTGAATTTCTTGGATTTTCTTTTCAGTTTCCTTTCCTCTAATACTCTGTTGGTCATTTATTTTTATGACAACTTTTTCAAAATTTTCAAGGCTAATGTCCATTTTTCTAGTTTGCAAATTTATACTAGTATTAATAATTAAAAGGTCCACCATTCCTATGTGGATTACTTTAAGCATATCATAACCTTGTGTATTTGTCATAATTATCTTCTTCAGATCTTCTTTTATTTCTTCAAGCTTTGTAGCCTCAAGAGAGAGGTCTAGCTTTTGCTCTGAAAGGACTTCTTCTAAATGTTTTACTATACCAGTGGCTTCATCTAACATTACTATTTGTTTATCTTGACCTTTATTTAACTCAACCAGGCCAACTTTGGCTGCATTTATCTCACTGTTGACGCTGGAGATTGCACCCAGTGGCAGGAAAATAGGTTCCTACCCTCTCCTCACAACATGGAAACTCCTCTCTCGCCTGTGGGACAACGAAGCAGGAGAGGAGAGTCTCTAGTTAAGGGCTAGCTCCCTTTGATGTATCATTTTTTGTTTCAGGTAGTGCAAAATTACATACAAGCATATATATATATATATATATATATATATATATATATATATATATATATATATATATATATATATAATAAAAAGGGGAGGGGATGAAAAGGGAGAAGAAATGCTAGAAAACAAACCTACTCTAAGGAGGTGATACACCAAAACAATATGACCCTTTCACACCCACTCTCAAAATCAGACAAAACACACTTATACGCTGCACCCTTGACAGAAGAAGCAATCTGCAAACTTGACAAGGAGGTAAAATGAAAGATACAAAAAAGGAGGTTCATCCAAAGGTGTTATAAGAAGCACTCTGTAGATAATCCCCTCTATGTTGCACTCCAAAATAGAACTCTTCTCCTATCAGCTACAGATGGCGACTTGTAGATAGCTGGTGTGTTGATGTTAAACCCGTGGGAGCATCAAGGACAATGACTAAACACAGATAAACACTCAAAACATACACAGGATATCTATTCAAGAAGAGGTAAAAAGCTACTTTGATTGATTCAGGTGGAAATTTTAACAGGGCTGCACCTTGTTAAATTCGTGAAAAAGATGTTTACAAAATGACAAGTATCAAATATATATGGAAAGTCTAAGAGGCTCATTTGGCACTCTTTTGTGTACAAGTGGCCTATTTCCTATTCATGAAAAGAAACAAGTCGCTCAAAACATTAATGAGCCGTCTGTTTTGTCTACTCAAAATTTGCCCTTCTCTTTTAGATGACTTACACAGTTTGTCTACTCATTAATGTTAAACAGAGGAAACGGTTGCACTGCTAGCTTCTTGCATCCCAAATGATCAATTCGCTGGCACTATTTCACTTGCCAGAGTCACTTCTTAAGTTGGTGCCACTTGGACTCAACTGTTTGCTTACTCATTCTTTGCTTGTCGCTCTGTCCATTTGCTCTTTACGCCATCAGGCAATAAATTGCCTTGTTTATGCCACTTGGACTGCTTGACTGCTCCTTACCTTGTCATCTCCGCTTGTTACTTGGAATTTGTCTTTTTTGGCCACTTGGCTCCTTAAGCAAACATACTGGTGGGTCGCTACATTCTGAGCTCTTCCTTGTCCATGTTTGGCACTTGCCATATTTTAAAACCCAATGGCTAAACCATTTCATTAAGTTTGACATGCCCTAGGACATCCCCGTGTCCTTTGCTTTGTCTTTGGGTCCACGTTGGCAGTCGAGTCCATGCTGGCAGTCATCTGTGGCTTCCCTTCCTTTGTCTTTTCCTTGGCACACCCTCCTGGGTCGTGTTTGGCTTAGACTATTTCCCTGGGCTTTGTATTGTATTTGAAGCGTGCCCGAATTCTTCCTTGAAGCGCCTATTATGCTTAAAGTGTTTAAACTTGGACTAAGGCCGAAACAATGAACTAGATGCCAAACCAAAAAAAACCAGGTCCGTGACCAAAGTGTTGAACTGAGTTGGAACAAGGCCATTGAACTGTGTAACCCAGAAACGATTGTTTTCAAATAGCAAGGGGAGAAGGTGACCAAAATTTTGCTGTGGGCAAAAATTGGTCAACACTCATCTTGAATCCTGTCACTAATATTGACTAGTGGAGCTAGGTCCTATGTTTGGGCCAATGGTTTCTTAACCAGTGTTCCTACATTTTGATCTAGAAAGCTTCTCATTTTAGTAATTTCCACATAAAGTTCATCAATATTTTTTCCCAACTTAGTTAAAGTTGAATTACACTAGTTTAGTTCCCTTCCTGTAGTAGATTTATGTTTTCCCCTAAATACTACTTCTATTGGGTCATGTTGCATAACAAATTGGCCATCAAATGTGAATTTTACATAGAATTTTGGGGGAAATCTTCTCATATTTTCTAGAACAATGTATTTGACATCTACCCCATTTGCTTCTTTTTATAAAGTAGTTGGGATTTTCAACTAATCTTCTCTTGGAAGAGATTTTATTTCTTCAGTTGGATCTTATCTAAACATATTAATATGCAGAGCATTCTGCATTCTCTGGGTATAAGTTATCAAGCATCACAATCAGGGTAGTTGCCAAAATGATTTTCAGCTAGGTTTACATAAGAATTATGTTCATCAGGAAAACTATGGTATTCAAACCAATCTGAGTCAGAAGCATCAAATTTTTGGCTTGGGAATCTTATTTATTTTGAGGGTCTCTAAATTAGTTATAGAGGGTTTCTTCATGGACTGAGACTTTTTGAGTTTTCTCTTTAGGGCATTCTCCTTGTTTTTCTTCTTCCACTAGGGAGATTTTATATCTTCCAAAATCTTCTTTTGTAGGAAGAGAAGTTAGCCTAAGAGTGTACTTGGTTTTTTTCTTAGGTGGTCTATAGATACACTTGTTATAGCTAGTCACCCATTCTTTGGGTAAGGAGATTGTCTCAAAGTTTATTTGACTGATATTGACCTAGTCTCCTTTGGTCTTTGTTCCAGGGACCATCACCACGTTGGCTGGGGCTTTTTGAGTATAATTGGAGGGTACCAAAGGATACTTACAGTATCAGAAGACCCATCGAGTAACTATACTAAAGGGAATAGATCTAGGATCCATGTCAAGGTTCTTAAATTATAAATTATATTTAAGCATTTGAGGAACAATAGGATCCTCTAGGTTATCCATAAAATTAGGATAAACCTGAAAATTAAATTTTCCATCATGGACATTATCATTGATTGCACCAAGCATAACTTGGGAAATGTTTTGCAGCCTACTGTCAACAAGAACATACAAAATGGGAATATCTAGGCCTTGCCTGAAAAGAGGTACTATTGCCCATGAAGCCTTTATCTATCAATGACCTTGAATTTCATGACAACCCAATGTTATATGCACAATAGGAATGGAATAGAAAACCAAAAGTTAAGCCTAAAAATCCAAGCACAAAGAGCCTAATAAAATACCAAAATCCTCCTGTTGAAATCCTCAGAGCTATAAAATCAAAAATAGAATCTACTTCTCAAGATATTAATTAATTAATAAAATGTTGTGAAGATTCTATATAATAAAACAACCCTAAAGAAGTTCCTCCTAACCAAGGATGTTTCTACACCAGAGAACAAAACAAATCATTATCTCAGTAAACATCATTGATTCAAACAATGGCTTATTAACTTGAGATTATTTAATCGATACTAGAGAAAATATGAGTATTTCAAAGCATGGAGATATCCCAGAGTAATTGTGGCAAGATGCTTCATTAGATTTTGTTGTTGTCAATAGGTCAAGCACTAGTATAAATAAAATTGCTCCTAGGTTACTACTTGAAGCAAATGGCATTAAGGCATATGTAAAATTATGGATGTTCGATAAGATGTCGATAGATATTATTTTAGGAATGAAATTCCTAAATCAATTTATGCCTTATATTATTCACAATAAATACTTGTCTTTAAGGAATTGCCACAAGACCCCATGAAAAAAGAAGACAAAAAACTATAGATGAAGATTTATAGGACAGTACAAGATTTTGAAAAGAGAAAAGATATCCTGAATACTGTCATAACAAAGAGAAAATGATTTTGTGATAATGATCCCATAAGGTTTTGGGATAAGTGTAAATATATTGTTTCTATTGATCTAAAACTAGCATTGATCATACCTGAGGTATCAAATCTAACACTATCACTCTCTCCCCCCTTCTCAAGTTAAAATAGGAGAAGAAGAGATCAAAGAATTATTGTAGAAGGATTTGATACAAAAAAGCCACAGTGAATGGGCTTCTCCTGCATTCTATGTGAATAAACACTCAGAACAAAAAAGAGGGAAAATGAGACTGGTAATAAATTATAAAAAGCTCAATGATTGGCTTATACCTGTCAGACATCCAATTCCTAACAAGACTATTCTTATCAACAAGCTGAAGGAATGTTGTGTTTTTTCTAAGTTTGATTTGAAAATTGGATTTTGGCAAATTACAGTAGAACCTAAAGATACTTATAAAACTACATTTGTCTTACCAGTCTTAGATATGAATTATGAGTGGAAAGATTATGCCTTTCGGCCTGAAAAATGCTCCCTCTGAATTTCATAGAAGGATGGATGGAATCTTTGGCCATGTTAAGCATTTTGCTATCTATATTGATGATATATTAGTTCTTTCAAAATATTTAAATAGTCATCTTATACATTTGAAAGAATTCGATGATCTTTTTAACCAGAATAGGTTGGTTCTAAGTGATAAGAAAATGGAGATAGGCAAAATAGAGATTGAATATCTTGGGTTAAATATATGTCAAAATAAGATTGCATTACAACCCCATATTTTGCAGTCTTTAAGAAAGATTCCCAGATGAAATAAAAGACAAAACCTAATTACAGAGATTCCTTGGATCTCTAAATTACTGCTCTCCATTCTATAAATATCAGGCCAAAGATAGGAAATTACTACAAAAAAGGTTAATAAAAGACTCAAACCGATGGACTACTGAAATGACACAGGCAATCAAAAGAATCAAGGAAATTTTTAAAGGACTACCAAATATCAAACTGCCAGGAGAAGGTTTAATGATTTTGGAAATAGATGCTTCAGATGAAGCATATGGTGGAATACTTCTAGAAAAAAATAAAGCTGGTAGAGAAGAACCATGTTATTATTGTAGTGGAACATGGAACCCAACTCAAAAGAATTACCATTCCACTAAGAAAGAACTATTAGTAGCCAAACTATGCTTTTCAAAATAATGATCTTTTTAGTCCCAAAGAAATTCCTCTTAAGGACAGATCTGTTACAGTTTGAATCTATCATTAGAAAACCCCACACCCAACAAGTTGAAAACCAGATAATGACTAGATGGACAATATGCTTTTCTAACTTTGAGTTTGATGTTCAATCCAAGAAAGGAACTACTAATTATTTAGCTGATTTGATGTCTAGAGAAGGATCGAAGTGGTATTCTCATAAGTTTTGTACTAATCATGTTTTGATGTTTCAGGGTGATGAAGGATCTGATAATTTTGATTATGATATTGTTCCATAGAATCTTACTCAGCAAGAAAAAGAAAGAATGGCTTTTTATCCCTGCAGAGACCCGAATCAAAGAACTTCCTGGGCTTGCTATTGAAAAGATTTTGTCAAAATATTTCTTAGTTAATGCTTACAAAAACTTTCCTGATGCTAACGAAAGAAGTATAGATCGTATATTTTTATAATTTATATGCATTTAAATATATAAAATATACTTGGAGTATTGGTACGTATACAAAGGTAAATATTGGGAATATTAAAATTTTAATTTAAAAATATATATTTGACAGTGCCTTAAAAATAGTCATTAACAAATTTAAAATTGATAATGAATGTTAATTGGAAATTCCAAGTCTCACTCATGCTCTTTGTACGTGTAAGAATTTATCTTATGCAAATGTGCACATGTTTATGACAACACAATATTTTATC